>JAMBLF010001069.1:0-145994 GCA_030578115.1 Leucoptera coffeella
AGCAGAGGGGCTCTTATAGGATCATTGAATGAACAGGGACTTTGCGGTCAATATGTATATGTTAATGGTAAGTGGGTGTATGTATAATAACAATATACCTTTATTTTGTTGTTGTGCAATAGCATTACTGCTTCTAAGATCGTATATCACTCCTTTCGTCCCAATGTCCACTACAGTATTCAATATAGCCTCATCTTGACGACACCTACGATGTTTAGGACCATACAGTGGTTGACCCGCACGTATCAATATTGCCTGCAATAAAGAGAGAGATATATTTATTTATGACCTTCGATCTTTGTGTGATTGTCCATTACTAAACTTAAGCTGAGGCATATCACATAATTATCACTATATTATATAGACATATAACGTGAATGAAATTTATTTATCACTACATAGTATAAAACAAAGTTGCTTTCTCTGTCCCTATGTCCCTTTGTATGCTTAAATCTTTGAAACCACGGATTTTGATGCGGTTTGTTTTAATAGATAGAGTATTCAAGAAGAAAGTTTATATGTATAATAACATCTATTAAATAGTGGAGTAGGCTATATATTTTATACCCGTGCTAAGCCAGAGCGGGTCACTAGTTTACATATAAATGTCACTATTGAATATGGAGTATTCTTTTGTACTGAAATCAGGTAAAATAGGCTTATTCAATGCCTACCTTTGTGAAGAGACAGGTGTGATATGTATATTTCATTTACTACTTTTGATATACAAGTTACACCCTGAATTTCAAATACAATGAAAACCCTCATGATTTTTAACCCTTGCGGGATAGACAGAGGCTAGCATGCCCTCTCCACAATTAAAAACTAACACTCTCCAAAGCATTTACCCTTACGGCGAAGTCAAAGGTAGTAATTCTTCTGTGCAATTCCTTCAGCTATTTTACTTCCGCCATACCATTCTACTACCTCGAAGCCACATGCCAACTACTCAATATGACAGTAAAAATACTTACACCATTATTATGTCTATAAGACAAGACTGGGAACCTGCCTCCTTGTCTGAAGTTAGCTGCAGCTATCAGCGTCTCATCATCAATGCTCTTTGGTACAACAACTGTTTTACCGTAACCATGGCAAACGGTATAACGGTGATTGATTCTAGATATACGCCAGTCATCCGTTGCTAGGACCTTTGTGAATTCACCCTCTGTACTGTGAAATGAATATAAATTTATTGTTAGAGGGATACAATAATATTTAATGTTTATGTAGGTTTTTTTTATTTAACTATTTTCTTAGCAAAATAGAAAGCATAGTGAGATAATAGAACCTTTCTTGTGGATGGGTAATAGTCAATGTTTGTAATAACATTAAGGAAAGGTTAGCTGGTTTAACTTCAGTATAATAATAATAATAAGCTTTTATTCATTAAAACACATTGACATTCACAGACAGGAAATAAAAAAAAAGAGAAAAGGAGTTTATACATGTAAGTTAATAAATCCTACATGTGCATTTCAATGCCCAGTGAAATGGTCCCAGCTCAGCATATCGCACCTTCGGGACTAAACTCGCACTTATGCAACAAACCTAATTTTACAGGAGAGCGATTTTTCCCTCGAAATTCTCTTTCAATTACTCGTAATGACATAACATACTCCCCCGCCTCACCGCTCCATTTTTCAAAGGATTTTAAAACTTTTTATTGTGTATATAAAGTCGATTATCGCGGTTAATTCTGTATACTTAAGTCATTTTCGTAAAAAGTTGCACAAGTGCGAGTTTGGTCCCAAAGGTGCGATATATGCAATGATTGAAGAACAATCACTGCGCTGATCTTATGCTAGAACCATGAGCATTATCGTATCTAATACTCGTTTTGATTATCTAAACTAGACCCTCAACAATAGTGACTCCAAACAGAATAATTACTCATTATATTCTGCGCAAGCATTTTCCAATTAGTTAATTGTCATAATATTGAAGTTACAATACTATGCTTAAACACACCAAGAATATATCTCTGAAGTTCTAACCACGCAATAGGAATTAAAGGATGTAAATATCTTTCTAATAAACTCACAAAGCCTTTCATGATCAACAACTAACCTGTACAGAGTGAATCCATTTTCCTTTAAAGGTGTCATGTGTCTATAGAAGAAAGGATAGAACAAATTTGGATCTTGCAACCCTGAAAGATTCTCTAAAGTCTGAGCAAGAAGGTTCAATTCTGCATTGTTCCCTATGTCCAACTGAAATACACTTAGGTCCTTGCATTTCAGATACAAGGAACCGCCTTGTAATACTCCGTTAGATGGCTTATTCTCTTTCTTTTCTATACTGTCTATATTTTTATGCAGAAGCTGTAAAAACAATACATTTGTATTATTAAGTACATATATATTCACATCTTAAAATCCCTCTCAGAGTTATAAAAACATATTTTTATCATTTTCAAGATGAATATTGAGGTTGTAATTTCATATGGAAAAAGGGTGATTCCATTTATCCCTGCTCCCTTAGTTGCATTCTACAAAGAGAAGAATGACATTATGTTTAGATCCCAAACCAACTTTTAATTTTTATTACATACATATATATCATGCCTGATTCCCTGTAGAGGGGTAGGCAGAGATCACGGATACCCATTTGTTTTGACACTCATACGTCTTCTCATACACACTCGGTGGTTATAGGTACTCCTAACGTCACCTTCTTTTTATTACTTTTATTATTAATGAAAACAACCCTGGTTATATTAATACTCACTGCCAAGAATGTAGTGAAGGTTTTCTCAGCCCCAAAAGGGATGAAAGAATATAAGTATGTATGAATTGTATGTATGTAACAATTTTTAGTTATTAGTCCCTACCACAATAAAAAAGGGACTGTGTATACACAAGTCCGGGAGTGTATGTATGTACACTGTGTGTGTTGTTAATATTATTTAGTAAAATTGGTAGTGGTGAATGATATACAATATAATTATAAAAATAGTAAGTGGTATACAGGTGATAAGCAAGATACATTGTAAAGCAGTGTCAATGATAGGCTAATCATTAGTAGTATTAACTAACAAGCTAGTAAAGTTCTAGCCTAGGCTACTGGATAGTAAGGAGTAAGATAAATAAGCCAATAAATATATCATACATCCTCTTTAACAATGTAACAGCTGATAAGCTCTTGATAGTCGTTACTCACCCATAACTCCCGGGCACCTTCTTTCCTGGAGCTTAGGATAAGATGATGACCAGTTACACAAACAGTACCATCAATGTTATCATGATGAGGATATTTGAGGATAACACCATCAAGTTTGTTTACAAGTATCAATTCTATGAAATCCATGGTAATTGGATAAAATTGAATTAGAACTATGTATCATCTATTTACTGATGGAATTGCATAGTAACTTAATTTAGTTTTAAATTTTAAATGCTTATTATCTATATTCCAAGTTTCAGAAATGTTTATCAATTATTTATTTTCTTTTCTATACAATCAAATCAAATTATATTGAAAAGTAAATCTGTGTTTATTCTGTACGTACCACTTGGGGACCAATCATTAGAGATCCCGCCATATAAAGTGGCAGTTGGGGGCGTCGCCACAGTCGCGTAATTCAGTGTTACCAGTAAACACGCCAAAACTAGCACTCACTGTGCCATACGGCTCGATACATTATTGGTTTCATTTGTAACGGTCTAAAAATATTTTGACTTTTGACTTTGATATATTAATTTGTTTTATTTGAGTTTATAGCTCTGCAACCAAAGACCGTTACAATGAAACCTATAATGTATCGAGCCGTATGGCACAGTGATTGCTAGTTTTGGCGTGTTTACTGGCAACAGTGAATTATGCAACTGCGGCGACGCCTCCATCTGCCATAATATATTCAAAATTATAAATATCACAAGCTCTCTTTGAAAGTTATCTTATGATCTAAGTATAAATTAAAAAAACTATTTCAAACATGGCACTGAGCATTGTCTTTACATATTTTTTACCGAGGTTAGATCAGCGGAGACCCTAGCTTGGAGAAGAACTAACAAGAAACTCCGGAAATCAATTTATTATAATCACCCTTAACAAACATAAAAATTACAAAGAGTGGGCAAAAAACACAACGCTGGTAATACTAAATTTACCTTTCATACAAAATAACACGCAATTGCGGAAACGTCAAATTTAGTTCCAAGTTTGGCTACTGCCAGCTTATGTGGCGGGATCTCTACAGTTTCTAGAATCTGTTTTTTATTTATGGTATTGATAGTATCATTCGTTCTCAATAATACAAGACATAATGATTTCTATGGAAACTTGCGCTATTTATGTCGCGTTGGAAAAAGCTTATTCGCTTTGTTAGTTCCAACTTCCAAGTATTTTCAAGATTTTCAACTGTAACATTACTAAGAAGGAAATAATATATTTATTTGGTAGGTATGGATGTGTAATAATAATAGGGTATAGAGTACCCGCCACATAAGGTGGCAGTTGGAGGCGTCGCCACAGTCGCGTAATCCAGTGTTGCCAGTAAACACGCCAAAACTAGCACTCACTGTGCCATACGGCTCGATACATTATATTGAGGTTTCATTTGTAACGATCTTTGGTTGCAGAGCTATAAACTCAAATAAAACAAATTAATATACCAAAGTAAAAAGTCAAAATATTTTTATTCAAAATAGGCCCTATCATAAGCTCTCTTTGAAAGTTATTTTATGATCTAAGTACAAAATTAAAAAAACTATATATTGACAAAAGGAATATATATGAGTGAAGTGGAAGGGCGGTTACGTAGGGGCCGGCCTAATAAGACATATATGTAACAGTCAGATAGACGCTATATTGAAAAAAGGTGACGTTAGGAGTACCTATAACCACCGAGAGTGTATTAGAGAATGTATGAATGTCAATGAAGCGAAAGTGATCTGTCAGGATCGGGACAAATGGGGATCCGTGATCTCTGCCTACCCCTCTACAGGGAATCAGGCGTGATGTGTATGTATGTATGTAAAAAAACTATTTCAAACATGGCACTGAGCATTGTCTTTACATATTTTTTACCGAGGTTAGATCAGCGGAGACCCTAGCTTGGAGAAGAACTAACAAGAAACTCCGGAAATCAATTTATTATAATCACCCTTAACAAACATAAAAATTACAAAGAGTGGGCAAAAAACACAACGCTGGTAATACTAAATTTACCTTTCATACAAAATAGAGATCCCGCCACATAAGGTGGCAGTTGGAGGCGTCGCCACAGTCGCGTAATTCAGTGTTACCAGTAAACACGCCAAAACTAGCACTCACTGTGCCATACGGCTCGATACATTATAGGTTTCATTTGTAACGGTCTTTGGTTGCAGAGCTATAAACTCAAATAAAACAAATTAATATATCAAAGCCAAAATATGTTTATTAAACTATTTCAAACATGATTAATAATTAACGGGACTTATCCTTCTTATTATACATTACATATATTATGTGTTCCTTCACTCTGTCCGCAATAGACCGTTTAGTGTGTTCGACGTAGGATTTCCCACAGCTGCAATCAATCTTATCCACACCCTTATATCTTATATCATGAGTATAAATCGCGAATCTCTTAAAACTATTATTTCAAACATGGCACTGAGCATTGTCTTTACATATTTTTTACCGAGGTTAGATCAGCGGAGACCCTAGCTTGGAGAAGAACTAACAAGAAACTCCGGAAATCAATTTATTATAATCACCCTTAACAAACATAAAAATTACAAAGAGTGGGCAAAATACACAACGCTGGTAATACTATATTTACCTTTCATACAAAATAACACGCAATGGCGGAAACGTCAAATTTAGTTCCAAGTTTGGCTACTGCCACCTTATGTGGCGGGTACTCTATACGTATCTAACAGTGCTAGACAGAGAGAAGAATAATATTATTTGATAAAATTGAATGAACGAAACGAAATAATATACAGAGACTAAACAGAGTGTCCGTTCGTCTTCGTTCAACAGGGTATGTTGAATGAAAATGAAACAGAAAATTGCTGTGCTGCTTGGATTTAGACAATTTCTTTCTTGCGTGCCAACAATTTTTCTAATTTAGAACTGTTGTTATGTTACTGTCCACTTCTTTGAACTAGCCCCTTGGAGTCAGTGATCTCACAAGAAGAGAAGTAATTTAAAAAGCGCATGTTGGTTTTGTTATAATTGTAAACGAACTTCAGGTAAGTAACCGCTTGTGCATTTATTGACAATGCATGTGTTGTACTTAATTTTGAGGCAATTGTCGACTATGTCCTTACCGGCTCTACGTTGACTTTCAGTAGGAGTTTATATTTACCAACCTTTTCTCATTGTAGATACCATGGAAGGCGGTGACGCCGAGGTTCCAATGGAAACGGATATATCTCCTGTTTCGAAAGGATCGCCACCTGTAAATACGAATGCAGACTGTGGTAATGAATCAACAGCTTCTATATCCTCCGTTGAAATTGGCTCTGAGGTAGTTCAAGAACAAAAACCTATGGAAAAGGAGGAGGTAGTATTGAACAAATCCACTTCATTGTTAACAGACACAAGCAAAACGTCAGAAACATCTGCAGAAAACAACAAAGAAGCTAACACTTCACCCAAGCCTAAGATTGACGATCAGCAGGATACCAGCAACACTACTGATAGTCGATCCAATCTAGATAATTGTGACACTAATTCTGAAGCTACAACTGTTTGTATAATTCCAGACAAAAATGAGTCTGATAATCAATCTTTAGAAGCTGCTACTATAACTGAGGTAGTTAATGATTCAGTAAATGAGAGTCAGCCATTAGATACTACACTATCCCTCACATACTCTCCTGACATACATCTTGAAGCTGATAACACGGAGGAGGAATCAAATGACTCTCAGTTCACCACTTTACTGGAAGCAAATGATAAAGAGCACAATAAAAGCATAAGTAGAGAGTTAAAATCTCTAATAAAGTCAGCTCAGGAATCTAAAATTATCAGTGAATTTACTCAGGTCACTAGTAAAACTAGAGTTAAAACTAAGACACCAGTAGATAAGACCATGGTTGAGCCAGAAAGTGCAACTAGAAAGAGGCGGGCAAGTGAGAGATTTTCTGTTAACAATGAACATAGAACTCCTCAAAAAAGATCTATGAGGTCACAGAATCCTGAATTTGTTTCAAAAAGTAAGCAGTTTATGAACACAGTTACATCTAAATTGCGAAGTGATGATGGTGAAGAGGTGGAGCCTAAAACATCTCCCAAGAAAGAGCGAGCCAGTTTTCCACTGACTCCAAAAAGAAAGAAAGTTGTAGAAGAAAAGGTATTATACTATTATAAAACATATTAACTTGTTACACTTATTTATTTACAGATAATAATTATAAATCTTTATTTTCCAGAAATCTCCACCATTATCGCTGTTCTCAAACGCAGGGAAGTTACGTTCGGACCCTTTTTGCTGGCAATGTCACTGGGCTGTTGAGCAACCGCCACATGAGAAGGCTTCAACATTTTGTACCGTATGCCCACGGTCATTCCACAACAAGTGCTTAACAGTACCTGAGCGGGCAAAGTCTAATCTAGAACAGTCTTGGATCTGCCCGAAATGTGTTGCTGTTGTCCAAGCAGAAAATGTTGAAACAAAGTATGTATATCAATCAAGTAGACATGTAAAACAATTATATATTGTAAACCATTTTATGTATACCGTAAAATTATATATTATAAAGCATTCAGATTTTATGTATACCAATGGGAGTGTTTTGTAAAATTAAGTTGTAAATTAAAAAAATTGTAGCATGCAGTTTATTGTTATCTGAAAGATATTAAAAATAATCATAATAATTAGTTGCTCTATTACAAGATGAATTATCTGTTTGTTAAAACAATAAGGTTAGTACCAGAATAGTACCAAAAGCGCAACTAGCATTGATACATTAGTGGTGAAAAGCAATTTATAATTTGGTTGAACTTTCAGGTCACATATGATGAAGAGAATCACAGTGTCGAAACTCAGTGAACTCCTCAATTTTGCATACGAGAGAATGATGGACACACCGGGGGTAATGTATAATTTCTTTTTTCCTTTCAATAAGGCTATATTTTTTAAGCAAGTTTAATGCCATAAGTGTAAATGTGACTTAGAAGTATTAAGGTACAAATATTTCAGTCAATACAAGTCATGGACAGGTATATTAATTAATTAATATTATTCATATGTTGTTAATGCAAAATTATAAATTTTCCTTTGAAGAAATAATAGTTAGGTGCTAACAACAGTTTACCACGGTAGGAACAATTTGGTTCTTTGAGGATCTGAGGTAGCCATAGATTCACTTAATCCTTATCCACGGATATGTAAAATCTAAAAGATAAGGTGTGTATGTTTGTACCATAAACATAAACAAGCAGTATCCAAAACTTTCTGAGTTATACCAATAATTATAAAAAAATAACTATATCTACTTAAATAAATAAATATACATCTCATTTAAAAATTTTATATAATATTATGTATAAATATTGCAAAAATGTATGTACAAGAAATCATTACAAAATGGCCGTCGGTCAGTGACGCCACGCTCAATTTTAGCACACAATATTTTAAATGACCTTGTAAAACGCCTTCTGCGACAACGCTACGTCCGTCTCGTTCTAGCTTACGTAAATCGTATATCGATCTCGCTCACGCAATCGTAATTGCGACATCGAGTACATGGTACAATGCAACTTTCTACAATCATTGCAATGAATATGAGTATTTTATTACGTTCGATATTAATTGTATGACATACATGTATATGTGTCTATCATTGGTCTATTTAGGTTATTATAATATAACTCATTATACTTTTTAAATCACGATGTGACGGTACTGAATATAATAATAATAACATCAACAATTTATTATAAATAGCCAACTTTTATATCGCGTAAAGTTGTAATCCCTGATTATGTAGTTTGGGTTTAAGATGATATTTCTCATGACTTAAATATTTGCAATCTATAGTATTCTAACTTTCTCTTATTTCACTTCTGTGTAATGAAACGAAACATATCTTATTAGGACCTATTGAAGTTCTAGGCTCGCACGAAACAAATAAAAATTTACCTTATAACGAATATTACATTCATATCAAACATAAAATTACTACTATCTTGACATCTAAATACAGAAAACACAGTTACTACAACTACTTATGCATAAACTTTACTATTTCAGATTGAGCCATTCTTGCATCCAGTTGATCGCACAGCCTTTCCCGAATACAGCAAGTACATAGTTCATCCCGTAGACCTGACGGAAATCAAGCAGAAGATAGCCTCTTGCCAATATGGGAGTACGGAGGCATTTGTCAACGATGTTCAGTGGATCTCACACAATAGTATTATATTTAACACTCGTGAGTATTGTTTTAATAGATTTGTGTGAGAAAATATAATAATATATGTCTTTAAGACCTACAATTGAACTGGGAATGTTGGATTGTCTTTGGTTGTATAGTAGTTTATATTTTGACTCTAGTATGGTTTCAGTGGGTTGTAGTTGAATTGATTTAGTACTAAATTAATTCATTGTCACTAGCAATGCAGGTCACTGGTATAAATTTTATTGGTTAAAGTAATTTAATTATGCAATAAATGTGCATAATTAAGTACCGCCATAAAATTGATATAAAAAATAAATAAATGATAAATAGAGTATATTTAGTGTTGTAAAACTAAATACGTAATTACAGACTAGAGTACATTTAGTGTAAAGTGGTTACATGTAGTCTAATCAATCACTAAATCATGTGTAGAAGTATTTCTATTCCTCTATTTAGAACACAATCATGAATTATATATTATTTCACAATTCAGTCCTCACCCACATTTACCAATCAGCTTTACAAGCAACATCTAGCTAACTGTCACTTTATACCCTTAAGTTCTCTAGCAAATCACTTAATATCCCTTAGTAAACATATAAGAAACGCTCGTCCGATTCCCGCATTGCAGATGTTCGGCGGCTAACGACAGGCTCTGTTCCAGATGAGTCGAAATTGACGGCCGTGGCGCGCGCTCTGTTCCGAACCTGTCGTACGGAGATGAGTGAGATCGAAGTCTGCCCCGAGTGCTACGGCGCGGCGCACCAAAGGCGGCCCACGTGGTTCACGGATGTTTGCTCCACGCCCCATCTGTTGCTGTGGGCTAAGCTTAAAGGTTGGTTCGGTTTTACAGAGACAGTTATCTGTGTGTCTATAAGACTGTCTATGGCTTTAACCACGTTAAGGTTACTATACTGTAATAATGTAAGAAAGTTAGGAACATCGGTAACTGTAGCGATCTATAATCGTAGTCTGTAGGTAGATTTGTCTTTCAAGGAAATATTGTATTTCAGTCCCGAGATCGTAACATGGGCTATGTCTATGTTTGATAGATACGAGTATGTATGTATTGTGATTCAAGTAGATGATTCCTACTATTATTTTGCCAATCTCTAAACATGTGCGATTATATTCCTCAGTATTCCCAACTGACCAATACCAAATTAGTTTATCTCAAATAATTATAATTTATTTATTACAGGATTCCCCTACTGGCCAGCCAAAGCGATGTCAGTGAACATGGCAAACAATACAGTGGATGTCCGTTTCTTTGGCGCCCACGACCGCGCGCGGGTGCCCGTCAAGGAGTGCTACCTGTATTCGGAAAAGGACCCTAATAACTTCAGGAACAAGCGACAGGACCTCGTTGATAGTATGGAGGTAAGTAATGTAGAGGAGGTCTTGACACATACATTCACATCATCCCAGTTTACCTATAGAGGGGAAGGCGAATTACGGATCTAGTTTTGCGTAGTTGATACTTATACGCACTTGGCGGTTTTAGGCATCATTTTATTTAGATTTAGATTTATTTATTACACTGTAACAATGTTCACATAAAAACAAAATACAATTAATACATGTCCAAAGAATTTGATTAATACTTTATTATAATAAGGAATAATAGGAAAGGTGTATAGAAAAAAAAACACCTTAGAAAGCCTCACAAAATACCGTAGAATACTCTTGGTCCCTTAGTTGTACCTTTGAGATACAAGGTTATTAGATTTTATTTATTAAATGTAATTTACTTTTTCAGGAAGCCCAGTTGCATATAAAGAACATTAGTCTCAAGTTCGAAAAGTTCGTGTATCCTCCTTTCAAGGAACTCTTTGATCCCTACAAACTTCGGGAACAATTGAAAGCTATGGTAAGTACTTTACTAACATACAAACTTTTTGTTAGTATTGCAGAACATCTTTGTAATTAGCGAGCATTCTATAGATAGTATTGCATGTCGTAATAGGTGACTGAAGACCACGGATTCAAGATATGTCAATGCAATGGTTTTATATTTATCATTTCAATATATGGGCGTTTTGCAGGGGCAAAAATTTTTTGTGACAGGGTTATATTTTCTAAAATATGAGACCTATTTTTTTTCTAATATTTATTTCTTATAGTATTGTAGCGTCTAAAATCCGGCAAGCATGTTTGATTATCTTGTCTTAATAAATAAAAAAAATACAGCTTTTCAAAAGTCAAAATGTCATGAAACATGGGGTGTGACTAAGCCGTTTTTTTGTACTCCTGCCTTTATAACTAAAATTCTAAGCAGAATTGAGGAATATTTTTTGTTTACAGGTGTTGTCATATAATTTTTTTATTAATTATAAGTATCAAACCTACAATCCAATAATAAAATATATTGTTCACACGCACTTACTTTTGTGACTAAAAAATCGGTCAATGACGTGGTGCTCCAAAATCGCAGATATTTTTTCTCCAACTAATTATACTATTTAAGAAAAAATAACTTGTAACACATGTTTCGAAAGAAAACAAACTGGGCCATTTATTTACAGCGTCGGGTGAATAGAGATTGTTTCTGGGGTCGAGATAATGAACTTCAAATTTTTTGGTGTTAAAAATGTAAAGCATAACCTGTCACTGACGTGAGTCGAGTCAGTATTTTTTGGGAAATATTTTCAATGTCGGTTTTTACATATAACTTAAGAAATGTTGTCAAAATGCCTCCGAAACAATAACGACGCCATCATATAAGTTTTAGGTAATGTTTTTCAGACACGTTCGAAAAAACTCAAAAACGTGGTTCGTAATTTTTGTCAAAAACCTGTGTTTTGTGGTATATTTTTAAACACGTTTTTGACATTAATTGCACGGTGTTGACATTTTATTCAACTTAAGACATAATTACTAGGATTTAGAATCGCGAGAAACTTTTAATAGGCGTGATTCGTGAGTTTAGACTTCAAGAATTTATTTCTCCTTCCTCTCAGTATATATTCCACTGCTGGAGATACGCCTCTCCGATAGTCTTCACCTTGATTACAACACAAGATTTATTTAACCTATTCCTATGATTTTGTTTGTACTTACGCGATTTATTGAAGGGTTTCATAGCCTTTCAATGTTGAGACCATTATTTCTGAACAGATGGTTCGATATAAGAATAAACCTATGGCTCTATTCCTTTCGTAACCCTCCTTTCACAACTCTATTGCTTTCATGACTCTTTGGACAAACCCAACACTCACTACCATACATAACCGAAGGAACCAGAACAGCGTTATGGATAGTCAGTCATGCCATTTCTGACATCAACTGACTATACATACCACTCACAGCCCCATTCACCGCATTTCCCTTCTTCACTCTTATAATTTCCATCTCTTGTAAACACACTTCCCACATAAACAAGCTTTTAGTTTAATAACTCATTCTGTTATACTTTCCAGTCTCTCAAAAACCATACATTTGGTTTTATTTACATTCACCTATATACCTTTTTTTTAAAAGCTTTACATGTAATATCCATCATCTCCTGCAACTCATGCGCCGACGACGCAAGCAAAACTTGATCGTGATTGTTTTCTACTATTAAGTAGCAGCAAATTAAATTTTGGAATAGTTTTACATACACCTACCACATTTAATAAAAGTTATCGTGTCACATGTGTTTTAACATCAACTGACTAGACATCATACCGCTGCTCAAAGTCCCATTCACTGCATTTCCTTTCTTCACTCTTCTTTCAATATCACCATCACAGTTTCCTTCTCTTGTAAGCACACTTCCCAAATACACAAACTCCCTCACTTGTCCCAAAAAAATTCTTAGTATTGGTATTACTTACTTTCATTTTTTCTTTCAAAAGCCTTACATGTAATTTCTATTATCTCCTGCAACTTATTAGTTGATGAAGCAAGCAACACTTGATTGTACGCGTAAAAGACGCACTTGATGAAAAACTCGCCTACATTCATGCAAATCTGTCTAGCAATCACCAATAAATAGGTTGAAGAGCCAAGGTGAGGCGAGGTGAGGTGAACCCTGGCGAACACCCCGACAGGTGGCAAATCAGTCCGTGCAACCATCACCCACTCTCGCACATGTACTCGAACCATAATACAATGATTAGAGTGCACGCACAAGCTGACCCTCCAACCCAAACGCAGACAACGCTTTCAACATTTTAATCCACCTATTTACCACCCTATCATAATCCGTGTCTAATTCTCAATCAATGAGCCTATGTCAGTTCACTGCTGGACGTAAGCCTCCCCAAAGTAACACCACAAAACACGATCACTCGTAGCCCTCAGCCAACCACTACCAGCGACCTTTTTCAGGTCATCCGTCCATCTAGCAGGGGGGCGTCCTACACTACGTTTACCGAGACGCGGTCGCCATTCGAGAACCGCTTTGCTCCAACGGTCGTCGGTTCTGCGACAGACGTGACCGGCCCACTGCCACTTCACCTTGCAACATCGATAGACAATGTCTACGACTTTGGTTCTCTGCCGGATAATCTCGTTCCGGACTCTGTCCCTTAACGAGATACCCAGCATCGAACGTTCCATTGCTCGCTGAGCGACATGTAATCGGTGAGCCAACCCGACTGTCATGTTCCACGTCTCGGCACTGTATGTCATTACAGGTAGGACGCACTGATTGAAAACCCTGGTCTTAAAACACTGCGGTAGTGGCGACGAGAAGATGTGATGCAGCTTCCCGAATGCTGTCCAGCCCAGCCGTACTCTTCTGGAAATCTCACGCTCGAAGCTGTCGCTACCCATTTGTAGAACCTGGCCCAGGTAGACATATTCCTGGACCACTTCGAGCGTTTCTCCACTGATCGTGATCGGCTCCGGGACAACGAGTTCATTGAACATTGATTGAGACCGACCGAATGTGAGGCAGCGTTAAGACTGTGCAGCATTCGCTGTAAATTCTGCAGCAACTCCGCCATTATGACAATGTCGTCAGCGAAGCGGAGATGTATGAGGTATCTGCCATTGACATTGATACCCATCCCAGTCCAATCCAGAGTTTTGAAGACGTCCTCCAGTGCGTTCGTGAACAGTTTCGGGGAGATGACATCCCCCTGTCTCACTCCTCTGAGCAACTGTATAGAACTCGTCTTCCTGTTTTGGACTTGTGCATATATCGATGCCACGCTGTATAGGCTCCTCAACACCTGCACATAACGCCAATCGACCTGGCATCGCTGCAAGGACTCCAGAACAGCCCAGATCTCTATGGAGTCGAAGGCCTTTTCGTCTCTAAGTCTATAAAAGAGCAATACACCTGAAAGTCCTTTGCTAGAAACTTCTCGGTGATGCTCTTTAATGAGAGTATTTGAACCATGCTTTCCTTTTTGAATCCTGCTTAATCCTGTTCGATAGCCCAGTAACACAATACAAATTTATATTGTTTCACCTTTCTGCTATGTGTGTACTTAAATATTACATGAATGTACATGTGTCTTTATGGTATTACTGTGAAATTAAGTAAAAATAGTTTTCTATTCAAAAATATTGAAATGTTATTACACGTAGGTACCCACGTAATCTATTTAAATATTTTATTGCCGTTAACGTAGCTCCATTTATGGCTACTTGTCAAAAACGTGAACGCATTTGTCAAGGCACGTGGCGCTTATTTTTTGGGGGGGGTTATTTTTCCTAATTTAGGGGGCTGTAAGCATGGCGATCTATACTACGAGTTAGCTGGCTATGAAAACTATGCATTACATGTAAAAAAATCGGATTTTGAAAAAAAAAAGTCAATAACACATTTCGTGCAAATCGCCCATATCTGCCCATGCAAATATCCTGAAAATATCACACTTAGATTAGTTAGTTACTTAGGTTAAGTAAAGAAAGAAAGAAAACACTTTATTCACTGCATTAAATAACATTGACACTAACATTATACATCAAAAATGAAACTTAGATGCAGTGAAAAGGTGCTGTCTCAGTATACGATGCAGCTAGGTTACATCACTGGTCCTACGGCTGCAACCAAGTAGTAGCACGAAGTATTAAACTTTCAAGAATAGTACCGTATTTTCATGACTATATATGTTAGTATTTTCCGTCCATTCATGATTGTATATGTTACAGATACCGGGTCTGACCGACGTGAACCTGCCGCCAAGCAAATTGCCAGAAAGGCCTACATCACCCGGCAGTAGAACCCCTGCTTCCAAAGATCAAGACCAGTAAGTAAACTGTGCTGTAATAGTAAACTGTGATAGCTGCTTAATACGATTTAGTTGTGTTAATTCTATTAAATGGATTTCGCAGTCTAAATAGGTTACTATTTAGACTGCGAAAATGTTTTACCGTTTAAATCTAGGTACGTGAAAGATGTACCTAAAAATAACTTTTCATTAACAGTATACACAGTCTTATCTTAGTTTTATTCTGATTATTTATTTTATATATTCTTTATTGCAAACACACTACATTTACACGTCAACAGAGACAGACAATGCATAATTTAATATTACTTAGCTTGTAACAAGTCGTATTTTTTTAACATGTTTTTTAGACCGATCATGCCAAATACTGTTAAGAAATATGCATTAAGGAAAAGAAGGAGGAGCCGTAACTTATGTTGTGACCCTTTGTTTAGGTAAAATCAAGTAGATAGGAGAGGATGAATAGTGTTCGTGTCATATATATTGAATAGATAGTTAAAAAAATAGTGTATATTGATGTAACTCTCATTTTCTGTTCATATTATAGAAATTGCGTTAGAAAAAGGACGTATCTTGCTCAAAAGAGAGTAAAAAATAGTCGGGTCGTTTATTCACACATCATTAAAGTACTGTTATAGTTTTATTTTCTATATGTAGAACTCAATAATGTAAATAGGCCCAAATATTGTTTGCAAAATCAAACTATATACTACCTTTATATCCTCAAACTATGTATTTCTCATATTTTACAGAGTAACACCAAAACAAAACAAAGCTGCAAAGCCAGGTACTAAACGTCGAAATTCTAATATGGAGGAGGCAACTGCCACAGTGATTGAAATTCGCACCAGCAAAAAGAGTCGAACAGAAAATGTAGAAGTGGTATTTGTTGAGACGAACGTCGCATGTGATAACCTACCCACAGACAAAGACCCGTTAACGAACTCAGAAAATGAAAAATCAAATGTCAAAAAGCAAGAATCTAAACTCAGGTTAACCAGATCTACGACGCCAGGGGTGAAACTTAATCAAACGCTTGACTCTGAAACGAATAAAGAAACCCCACAAGCGATCCACGACAGGCCAAAAAGATCAAAATCGGTTTATATGGACAGGATAAACTTCAATGAAAGCGTAGAGGATAAGTCGAAGACAAATAAAAATAGGAATTCTAAAGTAAACAAATCATTGAATGAAACAGACGAACAGTCCAACAAAGCCTCAGAGAAAGCAACAAAAACATTAGAGACACCAAAATCAAATAAAAAAGATACTCCGAAAGGGAATAAAACGGAAACACCGAAAGGGGCCAAAACATCGACAAGCCAAAAAGCAAACAAATCAGACAATTCCAAAGGCGATAAATCAGTAGATGTAAGAAAAAGAACTAAATCAGTTGAGATACCAAGAAATAAAATCAAGTCAGTAAAGGATAGAATCGTGTATGACGACGATGACAATTTCGCGACACTAACCAAGAAGCCAGGGGAATCTTGTTTTCCCACCATCACATCTGTGCGGAGTTTGTCACGGCCAGATTATGGTCAGAAGCCTACTGTGAACGCGGCTAGCAAGCCCGTCTTCTCAGTAACCAGTTCTGGTGGCAAACAGGGTAACAGGAAAGAGGAAGTGCGACTTCAGAACGCCAAAACGTCAGACGGCCGATCCATTGTCGGCACGGTAGGCGTTCGCTCATTCGCCCGCATGACGTCACCGTCCGTGATGGAAAGTGAAGTGCAACAAGTAGAGATCGAGGTGAAAACCGAGCCTATAGACTACGACGAAGTACGCCAGACAGAGAAGAATAATCTGATGCAGTCAATAAGCCTGAGACCGGTCAACCCAGCTCAGATACCTCTCCTACAGATACCTACGCTGTCGGTGGCCAAACCCAAAGTGAATGAGGTGAAGCCGAAAGCGAGGAAAACGTTCCCTCAAGCCCAGAAACCGATTGAAACGAGGTCGGAGTTGAACGGGAAGAACTCCATGGTGTACATACCGATTCAGCCGCCCGCGTCACAGGCTCCGGTGCGGCCCAATGTGCGGTCACAAGGTGTGAGCGGCCTTAACATGGTCAGGCCGCAGATTTCAGGTGAGTTGTAGTATTTTCCTTGTCCTGTGCTTGTCTGTGATGTAAAAACAATGCTTACTAGCTGCAGTTCTTCTCGGCATGTCCTAGAAGGCGAGAAACAGACTTGGAGTAATAGAGTTGAGCAATGGGCTAGCAACCTATCTGTCCCCAATGTTCCATTATGACATCGCAACCCCAATATTCATGCTATAAAATGTCAACGTCAAGGACGTGGCTGTATGTGAATATAGTGTTATTTATGTACGGTTGTTTTATATTTTTCATAACTTTGTAATGGTGAATATATTTAACCATTCAGGCCCACGGTTCTCTGACGGTCTATAATTTATTTTCAGACGCGATAAAATGTCTATTGATATTTATTCCGTCACGGATACGTTATGAAAATGATTATTGTAATGTGTTCATTTTTTTGTTTTTTCGAGGATCTATCTTTCAACCTAACCACATTCAATACTACATTTCAACCTAAACACCACCTTTCTAATCATTTATTTAAATTCCAGGATCCCAATTACCAAGCAACAGTGCGACTCAAATGAACGTAGTCTCCATGGCTAACCCGACCAGTGCGTCTATCATCCGCTCAGTACAAGCCAATACTATCCAGCAGCCAGCACAGAGTGTGTCGGGCCAACCAATGATGCAGTTGCCCACGATGGGACAGACGTCCGTGACCACTGTGCCGATGTTCACGGCTGTTAATGGACAGTGGGCGTTCAGCTTGCAACCCATGATGGCTGTGGGTGCTAATTTGGATGTAAGATTACTGTTTGTTGTAGTTTTAGATAGTAGGAAGTAGTATATTATGTTATGTATGACTACTACGAACCCACGTAAGACCAGATAGTTAGTACTTAATGTGAGAGGTAATACGTGTCGCCATTTACGAGGATTGGTTATTATCTGTTTGGGGAATAGGTATGTATCCTCACGCTTCGGGTTTCCGTGCATTTCGTAGACGTTTTTGTTTGTTTGTTTGTTTCGTAGACGTATTTATAATACGAAAATGTACATCGAAAATGTGAAAGCTTCTTTTCTCTCTCTTTTACTTATTACTATCGGGGTAAAAATCCATCCTGAAAGAGACTGAAGGACATACGTATAATAACTTTAACCGTGGTATTATAATATAGATTGATCTCGTTACAAATGCTCATAAATTGCAGCTGGCGAAATTATTTACTTTTTTATAGGTTACGCCCAACTTTGTTAATCGTGAACAACTAAAGTAACTATAGTCTATTCGCGTTAAGTAAATAGTGACGTCATTATATATAGAGGTTAAACTGACCAATGAGACGTTAGTTAATGAGAAAACCATTCACATCGACCAATTGCAGACAACCGTTGTCATGTCTCATTGGTCAAATCGTGGGGACACGATGACGTCACTATTTTCTTAATGCGAATGTACTATTTATATACTTTTTGTTATCTCTACAGACAGTTTTGCTACGCAACGGTTTTCAGAATATATTTTTTTTAGGAAAATTCCTGTATACTTAAGTACGCACCGCTTATTTTCATTACAGAAATCTGCGGGCCCGACAATGAACGGTATTCCTGAAACGTCCATTATCACGACGACTGCGCCTATTTCTAGTGTGGTTACTTCAACTGCCACTATTAGCAGACCGTCGGATATTGAGGTTTGTACATAACTTTAACTTTAGGTACTTATGTATGTAATTTTACGAAACGCACATAATACCCAAAAACTAAAAATAAAGCTCTTTTTCATAATATTTCTGAAACATAGTATGAGATTAACACCAAATTCATTATTTAGATCTCTGAAGTCCTTACTTCCGTAGCTAGTATCATCCTAATCACAAACATACCTACATAATCATGTATGTATTTACTCGTGTCCTTAACAAAACGTTCCATACAATTGAAGGGTTTAAATGAAAAACAGCCTTAGTCAATAATGTTGAATTTCCAGTATGGGCAAAAAACTGTTTTGATCATTTGTTAAGTACAAATTTATAATTATTTATTTTAGTTTTATTAATATTAACGTTTTGCTTTTCATCTACTCCTATTTAGGATGTCAAACAATATTGAAGACAGTTCCAATATGGTACAAACAAGTTTTTAGTATAAAAAGATATATTTAGGTTATGATGTAGGTTATTCTTCCAAGTGACCTAACAATCGTTTTTATGGAATTACTCGTGACTTTGGATGTTTTTAAAAAATCAGTCAAGAGCATTTTGTAGGCAAAGTTTACCTACATAGCTTGGCATACTCAGTTCAATTTTTGATTTTTTGACAAAGGCTGTTTTTTATTTAAACCCTTCAATTCGTAGTCCGTTTATAAAGATAATTATCTTAGATGTTTCCATTTTTCCATAGCAATTAAGAATACAACAGAAGCAGCCGTTCAGGAACCCGATAGACGAGAGGACGCCAGCACCCGATGTCTCAGTACCGCCCTCTGCCGGCCCTGTTGTAGCCAAGATCAATGAGAATGCTGTTAAGGTAATTATATGTTAGAAAGTCCTGTACTAGGTGGGACGTAAAATAATGCTTACTAGCTGCCGTTCTTCCCGGCATGTTGTAGGAGGCGAATACGTACTTTACGACAGGTTAGCAACCAGTCACCAATATTCCATTATGACATTTGAACGCCAATATTTTACTAAAAATTACCCAGGAGATATTTTCTCAAGAGAGATTTCCGAGGTTCTGCCCACGTATATGCTTATATTGTGCATACACAGATATACGTATAGTCACATAAATTATTAAGTGCAAAAAACTAAACAATTCTTAGCAAACTTCAAGGGCAAAGTGCCTAACACTTATGTTATTCTGACGAGAAAATTACTGGATGGATTAATTCATTTTTTGGAATAACTAGAACAGCTTGTCAACAATTATAAAAAGAACATTCATTCCATATAAAACTAGTGTCATTCAATAGCTGTATTTCTACTCATCCATCTGAAATGATATTCAACATACCACTTACCAACATTAAAACAGTATTTGTTAATAGATAATTAACAAGTAATTTATCCATACAGTTGGTGGATTTCTTCCGAACGCTCCTGGAGGATACGATGGACAAAATCGACTCGCCCCAAGCCAGGTATATAGTGCTGAAGAAGGAGTTGGAGACGATGCAGTGGCGACACAAGCAGCAATTGGAAGAACTAAAACATAACTATGGTAAGGACTATTGGTCAATACGGATAATTAAGTAACTAACTATGATTGGGATCTAAGCCGACATAATCTATAAGATTGTATAGCAGATAGAAAATAAATAAATAAAAAAAAACTATGATGCGGATAATAATAATAAACTACTATGATGGAGATACGTGATCACTGCCTACCCCTCTACAGGGAATCAGGCGTAATGTGTATGTAAATAAGTAACTAACCATTCCTTTTCTGATTTGGGAATTAAATGTATTAAATGGCAACCAATTACCTTTTAGTCAGATATATCAAAAAAGGTGATTAAATATTACAGATGACTTAAGTGTGTATTGCGTCGTTTGTTTAGCATCTTAATATTATCCTCAGGTATTTCTGATAACTGCATCTACACAATAACAAAACCAAAAAATATCAAAAGTAACAAAACCTGAATAAGCATGTTGCATTGAAAGAGTATCGTCTTAAAGGACACAACGGCTATTTATAGAGTCCACTGCTGGACATAGGATTTCTAAAACATTTTACGTGCACTAGCAGAATTCACATCTTCATTATTAATTTCAGAATTAAAATTCTTTGAAATGAGAACGTCGTTAGAAAAGGAACGGAACGCCATGGTGAATGAAGCCTTAAGATCTCATCAAGCGGAACTCGCGAACGCAGTAAAACAGGCAAAATTGAAACAATGGTAAGCTCATATACAGACAATAAACTCGCCTGTCTTCCTATTTCCCTACCCGACCAAACTATTATTGTTTCATCGACATTCGTTCATCGCTTTAAACATAATTGGTGGTTCTAGATACTTGGGTCAACGTTTTTCAGTGTTCTGTTTGGGAGATACAGAATATCAGGCATTATAATCCCTTAGTTGTAGTAAATAAGTGGCAGAAAACCGTTTCAGGGAACCAGCGATGTCAATAATGACTTAATCATTTACTTGTACTAATCATATTTGCTGGAAAGACAAAGCAAAGTCAAGTAATAAAAACAAAAACAAGCAAAAAAACAAAATAAACAAACTCGCACATTTTTGCAGCACTGCTGTCGATCCCACAGACGAAAACATGTGATTTCCAACATACATTATGTTTGTTAGTTTTCTTATATTGAATGTTTTTTACAGGTGTGCCAATTGTTTGAATGAAGCGCAGTACTACTGTTGTTGGAACACCTCTTACTGTGATTATATGTGTCAGAAGAACCATTGGGGTGTGCACTCTAAAGTCTGCACGCAACAGGTAATAATCGGTTTTTATATGTGTCTTTTTTAGAATAATACGGTTAAAGTAACGTAAATCCTGTAACAAAATTTAATAGTGAGTAAACATACCTGTTCTTTCAAAGGGAATATGCAATGGGTATTTGTTGAAAGTAGATTTAATATGACCATATGATGAATATGACCATAATGATGAACCGGTCCGCAACTACAAAGTTGGACACGGGAACCTCTCATTAACGACGTTGTCAAATGTGTATAATGTATAATCTAAAAAAACTATATTTTATTGTTTTACAGAATAGCAGTGTAAAGAATAAGAGTAATGCAAAAGACAATTCAAATGATAAGTCAGTTCCACCGGTAAGTACCATCAATGCTAAATTATTTTATTAACGTAATGTTTTCGCTTAGTTTTACGATGTTGAATTAATTGAAAGATTTTGGGTATTATTTTTTAACTTAGAAATGATCCTTGAATGAATGTATTGAATGAATATATGTCCTCCCTGGCGTCATAAATATACTTGCTGGGAAAACGTTAAATTTACTTCAATAATAAATTGAATAAGATGAAGGATAAACAATGTAAAGTTTTGACAAATGCATCATATGCGCTGAGTCAAAACCCTCTTACTGCGGCAGTGAAATCTAGGAGCTATAAATTGTTGTTGTATTTAGTTTTAGCAAGTATGTTATATATTTCTGTTTTGTATTTCTATGAATGAACGATTTTTTATGAAATTACTAAAGAAATACAACATGTCTTATGCTTTTTAATTTGAACCATAAGATTGATTAACATAGTTTAAGATACACCTAAAGTGGTAATGATAGTGTTTTGTGGCTTATTGTGTATGTAAGTAATTTCAATACATTTACTTTATAGGCAAAACTACTCGCTATTCAGCCAAAAACCAGAGGGCAGGGTTCAAAAGTAAATTATAAAGGACCCCTTAGAAGAAGTTTACTGGATATACCTGTATATTTTTAAAATATTACTACTGTAGTTTACGCTGTAGTAGATTTGGATCATTAGAAGTAGTATATAGAGGTCTGTGATCTCTGCATATCATGTAATAAGCAAAATCGTTTCTAAATATTTCAAATCAGTTACTCAAACCATAATCACATCTAATAATTCACTATTTTCGAGGGTGTATTTAGTTTTAGCAAGTACGTTTCTATAATAACATAATTAGGTTAAATCTGTCACCTCATTTTATTTCTTCACTATATATTTGAATTGTGTCCATTAGCTATGCCCATTACATTTCCAGTTAGTGTAATAAGGAGTAACTTATATAGTTACGTATGTATTTAAACTATTTATTTTATATACAGATGCTACAAAGGCCGACGATGCTGAGCGAGATAACGGTTGGTGGGAAAGTGGTTCCGGCTGTAAGAGTGAACAAACAAGCTAAGGATAAAGTTATAGGTGAGATTAATATTTATTCTCGTATCAAGTATGGTACGTAAAGATTAAGGATAGCAGATTTTGTACTCAGTATATTTTATAAGGACAAAAAAGTTGTGCTGAAATCTACAGTCCTATTCAAAATAGATTATCAACACCACAATTGTGAAGATGTTTGAGACATATTACGTAGTGTCTTATTGACATTTGTCACGTTCTTTTGTGGATTCGGTCCTATGAATACATTAAAATTAAATCGAATATTTATTTCCAGTGAGTAGTGGCAACAAAGTGAAGTATGTAGCGACGTATCCAGCTAACCACAGTCAACAAAACGTCCGGGTCACCAGTACACAGGTTTGTATTTACATTGTACAAATATATTTTACTTTTTGGAACTTCAAACACGTATGTATTTCATTAACGCAGTGGCTAAGCCACTGATCTTTCTAAATGAATTCCATACATTTTTATTTCTATTTCTTAGTGAACGTTTTCTATGGACCCATAATATATGTATATACGTCACGCCCGTTTACCTATAGAAGGATAATAATGATCCCCATTTTCCTAGTTACAGACAACCGTCTTTCGCTTCTTTGCTGTCCTTTCTTTTGCATATTCTGCGTAGTTCCTTCCTTTTAAGATATTTAATAGCAGTTTCTCATATATTTTTGTACACTATACATTTTCCATTTAATTCATGCATGTCCTTTAATCCCTTTTGAGATGAACAGAATTTCTGAGTCATAAGATCTCATTGGTCACTTTTCTATAATTTTGGAGTCATAATTAATATAAACGTTGGTGCTTAGTATCTCACTATGATATGTTGGAAAGATGGCTTACTAGTTAGTATGTTAGTTACGCCTTAGACATTTTTTTAGTTGTAAGTAAGTAGTAGTGAGTAATTGAATTAAATTATTTCCAGGCTCAGAACAATGATGACAATTCGAAACCAGTGGTGAAATCTGGAGGTGGTTATTTAATAGTTGGTGCCAATAATGGAGTCCTATGAAATTAATGATCATGGACGAATGTTGTGTATTTAAATCTAAGACTGATTGTGATATATTTGAATTGGAATAAGGTTGCTTCCGGAGTTAGTGAATAGAATGGTCGTTGGTTCTTTTGGCCACTCAAAGCTCACTTGTTCACCAGATAGTCAGTTCCAGTGATAATCCAACTACGAACAAGCTTAGTATTATGGGCAGAAGATCTTGAAAAATGTCGAAAAATACGTAATTTAAATCCTTTCTTGGTTTTATGAGTGTATTCTCAATGATTGATAAATAATAATGCGTTATATACAGTAATTTTATGATACTACAAACGTTCATAGTTACTCCATAAAACCTAGGTTTTAGTCATTGTAAATACTAGTTAGTACTTTGCTGTTAAGATTGTGTATAAGCATTACAAGTACAAGTTTAGCTGTATCTGAATAAGTCGTTTTATTTTAATGTCTTTGTAATATATTGTGTTGCCCTGTATTGGAATTTCATGATACGAATGAAAATATTTAGTGAAATTAGTTTTTGGACGAATGGAATTAAAATTATTGTGTCAATAACAATCTAAGAAATATTTTTCTGAAATTTTTTCAGTGATTTATGCCCTTCCGTTTTTGGAGTAGTGTTATTAACTTGAATATTTCATACGCAGATATATTTGTGATAGAAAGAGGAAGTTAAATTGTTTTCGACATTAGAAATAAAATAAAAATGATAATTATGTATGCACTCAAGACGGATTAATCATGATTATATTGTAATCAGAAAATAATGCAGTTTATTATAATATACCTACAAGTAAATAATGACTAAAGCGGTTTCATACCTATACATGGCATCAGGGCTGTATATTACGGCTGGCACAAAATAACTATTTGTCAATAACACCGAGACATATAAATAATATCAACATTTGATGTGGCAGTCAAAATTTAACCTGAATTCTTGGTTAATTTAGTTACTTCAAGAAAAATGCATAAGTTCATACATAACATTAATTTTGTACAGGATGTGGTAAATCTAAATTAAATGTATGTTGTATTTATGGTATTGGTATGTAAATATTGTAAAAAGTTTTTCACAATACATTTTTACTCATCCTTGTGCCACTTGAAAGCAATTGGATATGCTTAAAATTTCCAATAAGAGTTATTTCTATCATAATGGACAGTTTCACAAAATCAATCGACAATAGAAGCATTTATCGCAACATATTAGGTTTATTTAAAGACTGGTATTTAACATAATCAAGAATAGTAATAGAAGTACATAAATTATGTACCTTAGTTTTAAAATGTCTCAACTGAATGTTAACTATTGGAAATAAACTGTATATAGTGTATCTTTGAGCCTGAATTGTAGTCTCGAGTAAATATTTTTAAAATAAAGTATCTCAAGCCATTACTGTTCCTTTTTTTTATTCCATTTTCTCAGTAATCTATCAAGAATCAAGGGTTCAAGTTGAGGAAAATTACATAGGATATTTTCACTCAACTGCTGTAAAAACAGTGATGTTAGCTTGGAACCATTTCCACTTATATCCATTATAACTGCTGGCTGATTTGAATCAATCTGAGTAGTAAGAACACATAAATCACTATTGAAATAAAATCCATTAAATCAATATAATATTTTATTGAATACAATGAGAAATTTGTAATTATATAACAATTCTGTCCTTGTTTACCTGATTAGTACTTTGATTTTTATCATATTTTACACATGACAAAGAAATATCTTTGTTTCAACAGGTCAGTAAAAAAAAATATTACCAGGACTTATTTATTATATTATTTATTTTACAATCATTTACATTCATCACTAAAGTCTGGTTTGACACATTTCACGAGTACATCACAGCCAACCTCCCAATATTTTTTACAATTACACTTATTTTTACTTTACACCCCACAAGACTTGTTTATCCTGTCACACTTTAGTGCTATATAGCTTGGGTAAGTGTGTAATATGTAAACTCAACAATTTTTTCAAAGTATCATAAAAAATTAGTTTCAGGTAAGTTCAAACCCTTGAGAGATCACTACTTTATAACCCTAATGTAACTTTAACTAAACAAGTTTCATTTAGATTTGGGTACAATTATGCATTGCAGACATTTATCAATACTCTTGTTATTACAATTAACTTTCTTCAATACGTCTCCAACACATAAATAATCATAATATCCCAGTCTTTCTTAACATAGACTTATTTCTTCATATACATAGCAGCCCCTGCTTTAGCTAACTGGTCTGCCTTTTCATTTCCTTCTATACCTTTGTGGGCCTCCACATAATGCCATTTTATATCTAGAGAGTTTTGCAGACTATCTAGTTCCTTAAAATCTACTTCATTCTTCACTGGTTCACCCGATTTCAGTTTCCATCCTTTTCTTTTCCAACCTAAACATAAATGGAACACATTAAAATAAACAAATATACATCATCCTTACATAAGAAAATGTTGTAGAAGGCGACCAATGTTCCATGTACGATCACAACCCCAAAATTCATGCTTTTAAGTTTGGAAATCAGTAGTTTATGGTTTGTCAACAAAGTCAGCAGCTCAGTGGAAGTTGAAAATATAAATAATTATTATTGGCTGAATATTTAGTCAATTGTGATGCAAACTGGCTAAATATGTTCGCTTTGGGGTTATATTTGGATCCTCAACTGAAACAAACCGAAGAACAAGGAAGAGAAGAATTGGAGCATTGACTTTGGCATTGGTGTAACCATGGCGACTGAATAACAAGCAATGCAAACGCCATGGCATCAGTGTTTGTACTTCAGTTGACATAACCTTAGTTGTGAATCACTTATGAAAGAATTAAAAAAAGTTTGGAAATGTTCATGTCTCCAAGGTTCTGTTCACCCTGAAGGAGATTATAGGATGTGAAGATATATGTATCTATGAATTGTTGATATAGATATGTATTAATATAAACATGGTAATGACTAAAAATTTAAACCTACTGATTTTCAGGATGGGGACAATTGGCATCTCTGACAACCCTAATTTTATACTTCCGTTTTGGTCTTTCAAACTAAACTAACTTCATTGAAATGTTTACTGTACTCAAGGTGTACATACCTGGCATCCATTTGGTGACAGAGTTGATAAGAAACTTGGAATCTGTATTTATACATAATTTATTAAAGCCATTTTCTTGAGCCTGTTTAATAGCAGTGATAGCTGCTTGAATTTCTCCGCAGTTATTAGTGGCTCTGCCTTTGACTGGTTCACTGACATTAAGAGGATGGTCTTCAGCCCAATAGACTCCTAGACCTGCTTTGGCTCCTAGACGGCCATTAGAAGAACAGGCACCATCAGTGTAAACCTGCACATAACCATCACCGTCAATTTCGATTTCTTTACTCTGTAATTTGGGTGTTTTTGGATTGGGAGGTTCAATCAAAATAGCCTTTCTTTGAGGTGTAGACTTTTTAACAGAGCCGGTACTTTTTTTAATGATATTATCAATACCTTTAGTGCAACCATTTAGTTTTTTTTCAATGTAATCCATTTGCTTGTTTAGTAATGTGTCTATATCATCTGATTCATCTGAATTGTATTCAAACGACTCTTCTTCGGGAGGGTCATCATAATCAATAGATTTTTTTGACTTTTTACTGGTATTGGGTGCACTGGTATCTAAATTATTGGAAGCTTTGGTAGTGTACGTTCTTTTGAGGTTATTTACAGTAGTTTCAAAACCTTTACTGGCGAATGTTGTTTGGTTACTGGCTGCTGTTTTCTTTTTCGTTGGTAATGTCTTTGCTCCTGTTCCTTGAGCAGATACAAAACTTTGAGCTTCAGTAATGCTATCAAACTTTTTGTACCTTGCTCCAGAGAATCCTTTCACTTGGGCTTCACAATCAGCCCAAGTCATGAATATACCTGGTGTACGACCTTTTGCTACGGCATAAAATGGCATTTTCACTAAAGGAGAACAGTACTTCGAAGAAAGCAAACCAACCGAAAAACATAACTTTGAAAATAGTAAACACAACATTCCACTCCATTCAACTTTATTTGGCGGTATTTGACATTTGAGTGTATGAGTTTTTTGACATAATTTACCTATCGGAGAAATGATAATGACACGTCAGACTCACTTCAGAGGGGTAGGCAAAGATCCATCTTTTTCAAAAGGCTTTTTATAACGCATTACTGCTCCCTTGATATTCATACATACTCGGCGTGTAAAATGGCTCAATATGACCCGTATTCTTTTGCAAATTGGCCGTTCAATTTATCAGTTAGGTTCAGGAAAAGTTATAAAAGTTGTTAAAATTTCTGGGAATACAACATGACAAAAAACTAATTACTATCGCAATATTGCAAAAGGTGCCTAAAAGACTAGCTTTATGTTTGTATTTTATTTTCTTATTGGCTGTTGTAGTGTTTTGTTGATGCTGTTAGCTCAATGTGACAATAGAGTTTTCAAGGCATTTATTTTGTGTTTTTAGATTTGCCCAATGAAACCCTTGAGTGAGTTATAATAATGTAAAATTCACTCCATCATTCCTCTTCTTTAATGAATGGAAAATGTAATGAAACATCACCGCCTCTTGTTATGTAGAGTGTTGACTATCCAATAAAAAGTTAAAGCAATCCGTAATCCTTTGCCTCTCAAGAAAAATGTGAATGTTATGAATTGTATGCATGTGAGTTTGTTGTTTGTTCATCCGTTAGTTAAAGGGTTGGAATAAATAAAAAAATCAACTTTATAAATACAATAATGTACTTTATTAGGAGAATAATCGTAATCACGTTGTTAGGTCCTTGATTTCTACTTCATCATAATACTTGTAAAAACACTTACACCACTAAACGCACTAGCAACAAAATATGGTTTACCTTGTAAAATGTCCTAATATTATCTACTGTAACTACTTACATAATAATTTAAAACCTCCTAATTCAAACTCGAGTTTCATTAATTCAATCCACATTATTGCCAGCCTAAAACATTTTGCATTTTATTACAAGTTTCAATGGATAAGGTCGTCAGGAAAATAAGTAACATAATTTCGAAAAAAGATTTTTTCCGGAATTGATTTTATTATCTTCCATAAATAACTACAATCGATGAAAAATATATACGTAAGTAGATATTTTATAAGGAAAAGACATTGATAAAGTGACTTACTATTTCAGATAGCTAATATTCTCTCTTGCAACAATAGTTTTGCCTGACGATCTTACATCTTAACATCGGATGGCAAAATTATTTTGAAAAACACATTATTCCAGTACGAAATAATATTGATCTTATTTAATGAATTCATTTTAATAGATTCGCCATTTCATAATCGAAAAGCACCTACATAATTCTAAGCTCAAGGGAAAATTGCATTTATAATCAAAACACACAACACAATAGTAGGTAGAATTCGATGATCGAAAGGCAACCTCCCGCTAAAATTGGTAAATTCGGTAACTAGATATAAAATCGAGAAGGACGTTGTAACATAAATAAGAATTTAATTTAATCTAAATTAACTAAACTAGTTAAAACTCTTACAGCTAATGTGGATATGGTAAACAAACACACGCTTCGTGGTTTTCATTCCTCGCTGAGATATTGGAATGCTTACATATTTTAATTAGAAGAGCAAGACTTACTTAGTAAAATATAAAATACATGAACTTGCAGGGTAGTAAAAGGTTCAACCATTCATGTAAGAGGCGACATTAATATTTTTTTACATATACATGACATTAGTAGTAGCTATTGAATTTTATTTCTTTCGCAATATAGGTTATGTATTTAGTTTAGTTGAATTCTAGAGAATCATTTTTTACAATACATTGAAGTTACGATATACAAGTATCTGAATATCTCACCGAGAAACAGTCCATCACACATTGTTACAACAGTAACTACACATCATAAGTATACCATACATCATAAACATTATGAGAGATTTCAGATAAAACAACCTTAATTGAAACAGGTAACACATTAATAGAATTTAAGAATTTAAAACAATCGATTTGGTTAATTATTGGTAAGAGTTAGTACCGATAGAAGAATTAAAATTCAATTATATAAATACAATGACTAGCCTTAAAACTTATAATACACTTTCTCAAATACTTTTTGCTTAAAATTAAGTTTAATAACGTAGATAAGTGCAAAAAAGACACACTGGTCAAATTATAGGCTGTACTATTTTTTGCGTACTGACCTAAATCATCACGAAAAACAATGTTTAATTACTTATCTAGTTTAATTAAATAAAGTTTAATTTATGGGTCTCTCAAAAACCTTGCATTTTTCCTAAAATATTCGCTGGTTGTTACAAAGCTGGCGGCAAATCTAACTTTTCATTCATCTAGGTCTAACATTTAAAAATCTTGACAATTCTATCAAAAATATTTGAGATTTTTGTGCGTAGGAATATTATGTGTATCGGATGAATTTAGCAACAAGCTTTTTAAAAGTAACATATGATTCGCAATGTTCTAAAAATACTCTTGGATGGAAAATCATTTCTTTTGATATGAGCTAATAAGACGGCATAGTGAATATCGCGGAATTTAGTTGATAAACAAATGTTACATTAGAACGAGCATCCACTAGATAATATTTACAAATAAAAAGAAAAAATGCTGCCTAGAGTCTTTAAAACTTATTTACGATTATGGAAAACACTAGGTAAAACGTCTATTCATAATGTTCGTTAAAAGTCACTGGTGCACGACAACTGCTAGCACTTGAAAAGTTTGGTGAAAAAATAGTCAATTTGCTTCTTTGGTTAACTACGGATACTCGGGCGATCGACTGGCGAAGCTCGGCTCCAAGCAATGGAAGACCTACCGTTCATACTTTTCTATCAAGATTCCTCTCTTTACAACCTGGGTCTGATTGAAACCAAACGTTTTCCAGCCTCATATGGAGCACTCGTCACTGTCCCTCGCGTAATCTTCATCGTCATCATTCCTCTGATTTGACTGCTTTATCTTTTTGGCCACCACTCCCGTGTTGACTTTGCTAAAGATATTGTTCCTACTGAACCTTGAACTATCCCTTTGAGGACTCAGTCTTTCTGCAAGAGCTCTTTCGTAGTTCTCCGTGATCTTGACGCCGTTCACTGGGCTGGTCGGTGATTTTGTCCTCACTGGGGATGTTTCGCGTTTGTCCCCGTTTCTGTCGAACAAACCTCCTGTGGCTACGGTGTAGGACGGTGGGTCTTTTGATCTTGCCCCGTTAGAGCCGAGAAGATTAGAGTACAGGAAACTGTTGTTGCCGAACCCTACGTAGCGGTTGTCGGTCTTACCGTTAACCATCATGAGACTCACTGGTTTTTCTGGCGGCACTGGCTTCTCGGGCAATCGCTTATCAATTACGTTGACTCCGTTTCTCATCTCTGGTTTTGTTTGGCCCCACTTGTCAGGAGAACCGATAGAGTATATAGAGTTAAGGTTGACGAAGCCAGGTTTTGATGGGGACACAGGCTGTTTGTTGGCTTGTGGCTCCTTGGTTCGGATAACTGGGAGCCCTTCACTGAGTGTTGAGTCTTCGATACTAGAATCTTCTATGATCTCTGTTGAGGTGACGTCATCGATGTTGTGGGACAAACAGTCTTCTTCTTCATCGTATGAGCTGTAAACGAAAAGAGCAATAATGATAAGTATATGCTTTGAAGATATGGACGATATAATATTCGTTCTATGAGTATACGGAAAGGGAAACACATAGTAAATTTTAATTACATTTACGTTCTTTTGTACGTATTAGTCAAGACATGCCTATACAGTATTAGTCCAATAGAAATAAAGGTAACCAAATAATACAAATCATAACCATACGAAGCAAGATGCAAAAAGTATTTATTTTTGGATATTTTCATCAGTAAGGCAGACAAACATCAAGCATAAACAGTCCGATGGTTTCAAATCGTGAGGGAATATGTTCCACAATGACTCATCCTGTACACAGATATATTTACAGTTCACAAGTCCAAGCAAGTACTCAATTGAAAAACTCAAAGCACGAGGAACACTTTCGGAGAAGCGGATCGCACCATTCTCAAATGCGGCACAAAACGCGAGCTTTGTGTCAAGATCTTACCCTATCAAAACCAGTTCTGTCTTCCTCCCTGATGAAAGAAAATACCATACATATAATAAAAAATATAACAAACAAATAGGTATGAAGAAGATGAGAAAATGTACAGTTATGATAAATAATAAACTGCATACTAAAAAATATGTAAAAAGTAAAAAATAATAAACAATAGGGGTAGTAGGGGTTGTTTATAACGGGGGTCAGTTGGGATTTATTCTAAAAACATGTCTTATGGCGTTCCAAACTTTATTTTTATGCATTTCACATGTTGGAAAAGAACTTGTTCCTGGTACCATAATGCTGTTGATGAGACTTGGTTTATAATATTTACAGCTGGAAGGATTGAATGATAATAATTCCGATCTCATTCATTTGATGACTCATTCAAACATGATATGAAAAAGGTTTCATTCTCGTGATTCTCCCAAATGCTAATAGTTTACTTTACCAAGGGCTAATAGATTCTGTATCCGCTATAGTCATAGTCATTTTTTCGGCATAAATAAAGGTACTTTTCCATAGATTTCTTTTTCTCAAATTCCCTCATCATTCTATAAAGATCCCTGTTTTTGAACATAACAGATTATATTAAGATACTATCGATTCTACATGAAGTATACACCATAACGTTAACTAAGAACGTTTTTACGATACAAAAAACAAATTCAGGTTATGCATACATAATTATATAGAATAAGAATATTTCTTCGTGTCCTTATAACGTTGAAAAAGTTAAGAGTCTTATATATACGTAGTTAATATAATAATGATGATTATTGAAGCTGTTATTACAACTTACATTTGATCTTGAGCGTCGCTGCCACCTTCTTCGGCGACTAGAAGCTCGTATTCTTCAGCCGCAAATCTGTCCCATTCTGACATCTGTAAAATGTCGAAGATAAATTAAAATATGACGTCCTTAAGTTTTAGTATGACTGTACAATTTGTCATTTTTGGTATCATTAATGGTAAATTTTAGCAACCTATCATCAATTCTTTACCACATTACAACTCCAATATTATTCTAATAAGTGACCTAGCGAGATTCTTCTCACACCGAAACGGATTAAATAACGTGAATGTATATGAACGTATATTATTTGTGATATAAGCATTATTATTACTACGGTGAGGGAAAACATCGTGAGGAAACCTACCTGTTCCTCAAACAGGTAATAATTAATTCTTGTAAATGGCGACATGGCTGCCCACCTGTCACATTGAGAGACTATTTGGTCAACACGTGGGTTTGAGGTGGCCATAGAATTACTGCCTTTGCAATTGCGGAGATGGACACCTGAACCTCTGACTACCCCGCAAGGGTTAATGGTCGTGAACGCGTTTGTCTTTTTTGTATAAGCAGAACCAAATATAAAGAGGACCCGGCGTAAGGAGCGGTTCCCGTTACGCGTTGTGGAGGCGTGTTTTAATTGGTGCGGAGTCTAAAAATGTGATACCTCATTTGATTGACAAATGCCGTGTTTTGATTGGTTGTAATATCCCCCCTCTATCACGCATACCTCGTTTCACCCCGCGTAATGCCACGGTAGTTTCCATACAAATATTGCGTAAGGCCCACTCTTCTTATTAATTACTCTATGATTATTTGGTTTTCTTTTTTTATTATTTTTTTCCCTGCCAGATGGACTGATGACCTGAAAAAGGTCGCTGGTCGTGGTTGGCTGAGGGCCATGAGTGATCGTGTTTTGTGGCGTTACCTTTGGGAGGCCGACGTCCAGCAGTGGACTGTCATAGGCTGATTGATTGATTATTTCTTCATCTGTGGTATATCTTACCTCGCAATCAGAGTCCCTCTGTGTGGCGAAGGGATCCCGTTGCTCGTGGTCCAGATATTTCTCCAAGTTGAAGAACGTGTCGTAGAAGATGGGCGTGAGCTTGCACTTCTTGAGGTCTGCCAAGGTCACTTTGCCCTCCTCTGCTGGGTGGACCATGTCTAACATCTGAATAGAGATGCAACATTGATTTCATTCCATATAAGGCTTATTTGGATACATAATGGGTAAAATCTAAGAGCATAAACTTTCAAGTACTAGATGATCCTTATCACGAACCTTAAATTCATTTCTTTTTATGTGAAATTAGTAACAACTGAATCTTCAAGAAGGTAAAAATTACATTTAAAAGAACAATACATTTAAAGAGATAAATAAGATAAATATATAATAACGTAAAATTCAGCATATTTAAAAAAAAGTATGTCACTTGAATTAAAAGTTATTATAGCTATTAATAAACTTATTAATTCTTAAAGCTCGTCAATACCACTATAAATTTTTTTGCTTACCTGACATAAGCAATCATTGAAGGGCAGTGTTTCTATTCCAATGGCTTCCATTCTCTGCATTTGTTCCTCGTAGAAATATTCCAACTCGTACATCGAGAGGTAGCCATCGCCATCTATGTCCATGCATCTGTAATTATTAAATTCATAGTTTTAATATAAGTAGCTAGTAGCAATATACAATATTGATCATTTAGTGGTCCTACTCGGACGTAAAAAGAATGTTAACTAGCTGCCGTCCTCCGGGTATGTCGTAGGAGACCACTAAGGAACTTACAGTAAAAATAGAATCAATTGGGCGATGGGCTAGCAACCTGTCATCAATGTTCCATTATAACTTCGCAACTGCAATAACTTCGCAGCTGAGGAGCGACCTAGGAGTTATTATATCTCCGAGGTTCTGTTCACCCGACAGGAATTATGAGAGTTGAATGTATATATATGTCAATTGATGAGGCAAATACTCGGAAACCGCAACTTCTAGGTTTAATATCCACTTTTGACTGACAGTCGATTTTTTTATGTAAAAAGATATACATTATAGCACTTTTCACATTGCTTTGCCGCAAGTCAACCATTGCAATTGCCTATTTCATCAATTAAATAAAAATATTACTCAATATCCATGAACCCACCTAAACCAGTATTCGATGGCCGTCGGATGACTCTTGTCTTCCTCAGCCAGCAGGAACCAGACAAACTCGGTGTAAGACATCCGAGGCTCCCCGTCAGGGGTCAAGCGATTCTGGTTTCCGCGGGTCACGCAACCCGATAGCACCCTGTCGATCATGCGGCTTGAGAGAGCTAGAAAGGAAAGGCAAATATGTTGTAGTTTACTTTATAAGCAAACGCGTTCACGAGCATTACCCTTTGCGGGTAGTCAGAGGTTCAGGTTCAGGTGTCCAACTCCGCAACCGCGAACCTACCTGTTCGGGGAACAATTCCGCAAACAAATGTTCGGTGAACAGGTAGGTTTCCTCACTATGTTTTCCCTCACCGTATTTACTTAAAATATATAATATATGTTTATAATCAATATATTACAATAGTAAATCTGATTTACGAGGTGCAGTTCTACTACTAAATTAAGCATGGAGTTTTTAATATTTTGTTTTTCATAAGAAAACTAAACAAATTTGTCCCAGTCTACGGAATTGTATTATCTGCTTTTATGCTTACAATGGTGTCAATTACTTCAACAATACTTCTCTTAAATAACATATAAGTTTTACTTACCATGGTCATTATGTCTGGCGAGGTCGTGGCGGTCGATGAACAAGTCGTGGTCTCGATCCAGCTCCCAGAACTTGCAGTAGATCACGTAGAAATGCTCGTAACTGGAATCAAGGTAGTATAGAAGGGTTAATGATGTGTGATGATTTACAAGTACTTGTATGTTACCAGGTAAGCAAAATGACCACGATTTACCATCGAGAGATTCTATGTAAAATGTTTATTTACCCTCATTTTTACATAAAGTTAATGGCCTATGAAAAACTAAAAGAAAAACAGCGTTTTCCGTACTTAACAATTATTTACGTTTACATCAATTTATAGAAAGAAAGAATGAAAGAAACTTTATTAACTACATTAACAAAAACACAAATATATGTAAGGAAAACCATTGATGCAGTAAAAATGTGCTGCCTCAGTATACGGCAGCACCCGATTCAATAACAAGGGACCCATTACATATTTCATGAACGACTGTTAGAACCAATGAAATAGTTTATTGCGCATACTGCGATATGTCAGTATACGCCTTTAAATAAATGATATTGATAGGCATTCCCAGTGCCGAGAAATTTGATACAGTTCCTTCCCCATATAAATATTGTGTGCAAATGAATCGTTGTTGCTTACCTAAAGAACTGCGTGATCTGGTTGATGTCTTCTTCTTCTTCAAGCAGCTGGATGACCTGCAGCAGGTTCGACCTCCGCAGCTCGGGGATCGAGATTCTGCCAGACCACGACCGGTTCACGCAGTAAAATATCCTAGCGATCACCTGGAAATATATAAAAAATATAATGCCATTAATCGAACAAATAAAATAAACTCTTATACCCTTAAACCTCGAAGAAAAGGGATAAAATATGTATATCCAAAGACACTTTCGGGTAAAATTTGCGATTGTGGTCAGCCTATCGTAAAAAAACTTGATAAACAATAATTATTTTGTCACCTATTAAGAAATAACGAGGAAAAAGCAGCTGCCTACAAACTAACCGTAGCTATATCAATACTCGGTTCCTGAAAGCACGCGTTACACAAAATAGTCAATACCCAAGAATGGGTTCTCAGCTTAGATAATCATGATCATGTGGTGATTTTTCGTAAAGAATCCTACCTATCCTTTTTACATACATACATACACATCACGCCTGATTCCCTGTAGAGGGGTAGGCAGAAATCACGGATCCCCATTTGTCTCGATCCTGACAGACCACTTTCGCTTCATTGACATTCATACATCCTCTCATACACTCTCGGCGGTTATAGGTACTCCTAACGTCACCTTTTTTCAATATACCTTTTTTATAATCTATCCTTTTTACCTAATACACACTATCCCAGCCATACTCACAGTGTGTACGTATCTAGAGTGGAACTCCGTGGCCTCCTTGAGGAAGGAGAGGCCAGGGTGCGTGTCCACCACATCCTGAACCAGCGGCACGAAGTCCTCGGGGGCCAGCGTGTCGCTCTTACCCCGGGTTAGCACGTACACGAACCTCGAGGCCTGGTCGTGGCACTGCGATACCACTCTGGAATAAAGGGAATGCAGATATGAATATCACTACATAGTATAAAACAAAGTTGCTTTCTTTGCCCCTATGTCCCTTTGTATGCTTAAATCTTTGAAACTACGCAACGGATTTTGATGCGGTTTTTTTTAATAGTTAGAGTGATTCAAGAGAAAGGTTTATGTGTATAATAACATCCATTAAATAGTGGAGTAGGCTATATATTTTATACCCGTGCGAAGCCGAAGCGGGTCACTATAATAGTATCTAATTTAATTCTCCGGGGTTCTGTTTAGTGTCTGTTCACACGTGATTTTATACGTATATGCAAATATAAATGTGTGTTCATTCATGATAAACATGTATTAATCAAGTCTAAAGGAGTCAAATGCACGAGTATTAGTTTTATTATAATTGGAAAGATCATTGGAAGTGAACATACCACAAAAAGTGATTGGTCAGTGCGTTGCTAAGATTTAAATTTAATTATGCCTGATTAATGTAACATTGTTCTTTGTACGCTTCAAATTCTTTTGTCTAGCACAACCATTTAATCAAACTATTGTAGCTATATTTCAGATGATTAATAAGTAACGGGACTTATCGCGTAAGTTTTTGTATAATAACTTACGCCATAAGTCCCGTTAGTTATTAATCATGAGTATAAATCGCGAATCTCTCGAAACTATATTTCAGATATTTTCATTGTCATGATCGATCTTCACTACCATTAAATCGAAATCCAGTAGCTATATTAATGACAGTGTAAATACTCACTCTCTCCAGAAATCTATGAACTTGTGTCCATCTACAGAGGCATGCAAGCTCTGCTGCGTGAGTAGGAACATCGGCATCTTCCAATACAAGGGACAATCGCAGGCCTTCACTATGTGTTTGAAACTCTCTCTTGGCACCTGAAAGCAAAAGGAAAAGTTTGCTAATGAATGCTAATGGCTTTAGTTCAGTTGGCTTCCTAATGAGCCGTTTAGCAGCTTTCGGTGGGACTCTTAGGCTACGATAAGGGGTTAAGGAAATAGAGATTTTTTAGGTAGTTAATTTATTTCTGATCATATTTCGAGACAATTATGCATAAACACAGGATAATGTTCTTTATAATAACCTGGATTACGTTCGATATAAACTTAGTCCGAGGAAACTTTGGGGTTTCATACAATTTCTAGGATTGTGGTAGGTTATTTACGTATCTGCTACATAAATTTACAAAAGACAGATATTTTAAATATCAGTTTCAGTGATTAAAATAAATAACGTAGATGCATTCCATGAGATAAATCGTCACATTCTAGTCGTATGACGTTCATACATAAACTACCCTCACTTGCAAATTACTCAAAAATAATGTATGCAAAGATTGATCAGTAAATCAAAACTGATTTACCAAAATAAACTATCCCTGATCTACCGTCCCGTCCAGTGCCCCGTGCTAGCCTGAGACGTAAAAAGAATGAGGCGACTAAGGGACTAGGGGTAAATGGAATCAATTAAGCTGGCAACGGGTCACCAACATTCCATATGACATCAAAACCGCAATATACATGTTACTAAGTGATCAAGATTTTTTTCCATTTCTTTGCGGTTCAGTCCACCCCGAAAGGGATTAAAGGACGTGCATGTATATGTATGTAACCATCCCTGATCTCTAACTCACAGACCACATCTAAGCAAGGTCAGAGATCGGATAGATGAATAGAAAGATGGACGCTAGCGTTACGCTCCAGTTAGAAATTTAGGACAAGTTACAGAATATCTATTAATAATCTTCTGACACGCAGTCGGCTACAAACATGGCTAGTGGCTATAAAAAATAATGTGATTCTGTTCAATCGGTATTTATTTGTTACACATTGTTTTTATTTAGTACCGTATCGGATAGCATAAAAGAAGAATAGCAGTGGTATAACAGTTCTTTTGTAACTTTTTCATGATTGCTCGTTGCGCATGCATGGTAATAGAACTATTATGAAATTGGATATATGTAGTTTAAATTAAGGTAAGGAACATTTAAATTGTGAATAAACTGGCGCTAATTAAGGTTAATTTGGGTAACAAAATGGTGGTATTATATAAAGCTACCTATGCTCTGAAGTACTGTTTACCCCGAAACTGATAAATAGACTTAGTGCATGTACGTTTAACGATATCCCTACATATCACTTCCTAAACTATCTTTAAAATAAATTCTAGCCAACACTTAATTTTCCCACAAGACTTTATTCGGCCATCATAATTTACCCCCATTAAATCAGCTGGTTTATTTTTATTTAACCGGCAATGCCTTACGGCGTTCAGCCAGCCTTTCCTTTAGTCCCCAAGGTATCCCGTCGGGGTCGCCGACCCACGAAAGTAGGTCGGGTCACGTTCCCCGACGCTATTTGTGAACGTTGATACAAATAGCCGTATTTTGACATCGGCTCAGAGATCCCGCCTTTTTAACGCGTCTTCTTCGTTAAGCGCGTTCAGACGATATGATTTCTTTTATAAATAATGATGCTTTTAAAAATGATTATTTTTTGTGACAGTGAAGAAGGATGTATGTGGAATTGGATGAAGGCAATGAAATGAAAGTTGTTAAATATGATTTTATACTCTGCTAAATAGAAAATAAAGCGTATTTTTTTTTTTTATAATAATTACAGTAGTTCTTTATTAATTCCCAGTAGTAGAATAAAGCCCGTTAAAGTAGTAAAATATCTCGCATGGGACGTAAAAAGAATGTTAACTAGCTACATTTCATCCCCTCTTGTCGTAGGAGGTGGCTAAGAGACTAGGGATGCATGGAATCTATTGGGCAATGGACTAGCAAGCAGTGAACAATGTTACAAGATTATAATATTATTATTAAACCTTAATATTGATACTACGAAGTGATATTGATATTATCGTGTCGCCGAGGTTCTATCCACCCCAAAAGGGATTAAAGGACGTGATGAATATGTATGTAGATGTTGATATCGTATAGTGTATAATAAATCACTAAGTCCTACATATGTGGAAGCTCGATCAATCAACTTTTTGCACTCTTTCTCATTACTGCTCTTTGTCTCGACAAAGTGAAAGACTGTGTTACATTTTGACCCAAATAACATTAAAAGTTACGATTGTTACGTTGACCCTATTTAGAAAAGTTCTTTGTTGCTTCCACGGTCGACTGACCGTGCATGTCACTAGGCTGATAACCTGCATTATCCATGCTTGGGACGAACGCAGAAACGTCATTTGTGTCAGATTTCCGTAAAAGCGGGAAACCCATTTTTTATTTGCAATGTTTTTGTAGAGGCTAATTGAAATAGCGAACTATTATTTAGATAGATATTTATGTATTTCGGAAAGCCTTATGAAAGTTAGGTGTAATAATTTAAAATGTCAATAATATCCACCTTGTGCTTGTAGTAATAGCGAACTTAGATAAGTTTGCATTTTATCTATATTTTAATCCTAATAATACGAATTGTCATTTTCTTTCAAATTAATGAAATATCTAAATACGGGTATTTCTGTTAAATTACAGGAACGTTTTACAGTGGTCTTCCCAAGGTTGTATACGATCGTGTCGATTGATAGTAAATGCTTAAGTAACGATTAGATCAATAAAAAGTAACGAAGAGCTCCCCTTTCAACTAAATCCTTAATTAGTTTAATCTGTATTCCCCTTTTGTGGCTCGAATACAAAAACTGAATGGATTAGGTCACGCAATTTGACTTGTATCGATTGAGTGTCCCTATGTTATGTGAATTTAAAAGGGAAAGTAAGCATTGATCCAGTACTACTAACATAAATATAATAATTTGTAATAGTAACTAACTTACGACTGAATAAGGTTAGTGGAATCCGTTGGGAGATGGGATAGCTTTCTATAATCATATTATGTCACAATGTCTCTTATTGTTATATTATAGGTGACCAAGAATAGGTTATTTCTCTATGGTTTTGACTCACGTTAAAGAAAACAAAATATTTATGTTACTCGTAGCATTTGTTATGGTGCAGCAGAAGCATACCAAGTTTTGTTCGCAGGTCGTTATCTCCCATTAAATTTCAGAATGAATGACTAGCAGATCCCAAGTCGCGATATCACCTGATTGGATGGAAAGTGCTAACACTCGACGATAAATAACAAGCCGAGGTTATTCGTAAACGACCTGACAGGCTTTAATGGAAATATGCATAATTACGGCCACAGGAAAGCGAATTTCACCTGAATAATTTACTGGGCTACCGAGATTTCTACAAGGATTACATTAGACTACGATCTGCCACAGAAGGAATTAATGAATTCAGACTGAATTCCTTCCAACGGGGTTGTGTTTTAAACGGATTATGGGAGGTGCTTACTAGTTAGTCTATTAAATGTTGAGTTAATTTAATAAGCTTTGTACTTGAGCTCAGAAATTTTAATTAGTACTTTACTATGAACGTTAATTACGAAATACTCATCTTAAGGAAACGTGCTAAATAATGCAATAGCATCTAAGCAGACCAAATAAACATAACAAACTGTTCATTTCATACGAAAGCTACCTAATATGAACTGTAGAAACTTCAACCAGTCCACTTATGGGAACAGATGTTCTTTATGTTTGAGGAAGGGCCAATATCAGCATGGGCTCGCTTATGCAGTAATCTGCAGTATAAGCTTAGGTCAACCAATATCTTTGAGTGGTGCTTTAGGCTGTGACCTGGATACGAGGTTAGCGAGAAACGCCAGCTCTTGGCTATAAGAGTGGCGGCGGACTTACTAGGCTTTGGGGTTTTGGACTTCATCTTGTACATAATTATACAGTAAATTAATATAGTTTCAACTATAGTTTATTTTACTTAAAAGGGGATATCTACGAATTGTTACCAAGATTAGTAAAATAAAATGTTATATGATTGTACTAGACATAAGTTATGCAGGTGTGAGAAAAATAGAACAAAGAACTACTACGTAATGTTCAGAGATTCAAGCCATTCTATAGATAAAGTCGTAAATGCATCTCAATTTAGAAATTGGCTAAATCACTTAAATAAGTAAAATAAAAATATGCAATGTGTGTACAATTAAAAGTTTCAGTCAAATATTTTTGACAATTGGGAAGCCTTTCCTGTAACAATTTTGGTTGTATTGATGATAATATTATATACGTATATTTTTCCGGCATGCTAACAATACCGAAAAAGGTGTGTTTGTATAGCTAGAACATTTAAAGTTTTTTTTCATTTATCACCGTCCCAGACTTTTACATCCAACTGGGTTCGATACCCAATACCACATAGATACTTTATAGATAAAGCTCTTTTTGTTCTAGTCTTTGTCGGCGTTTTCCAGCTAGGCCACAATCGCCATTAGAATACTTATCAGATACTATATTTGCACAAATGGCCTTACGTGCGTTCCGTAAGTAAATTACTTGACTATGTATAGCAGTCTTTGAGACTACTATGACTCATGCTCCCGTGTTAGCCTGGGAGCTGTTAATAATTGCATCAGCTGATTTTTTCCTGGCTTTTCGTAAGAGGCATTTACGGAACTTTTTAGTTAGTTTTTTTAAGAATAAAGCACCTAATACGTCGTCTATGGTGCGTCAACAAAGTCAGCAGCTCAGTGAAAGTTGAAAATACAAATAATTATTTTCGGCTGAATATTTTGTCAATTGTGATGCCAAACTGGCTAAATATGTTCGCTTTGGGATTATATTTGGATCCTCAACTGGAACGAACCGAAGAACAAGGAAGAGAAGAATTGGAGCATCGATTTCGTTTTTCTTCGGTTGTAGTGGCTGGCGGCGTTGGTTTAACCATGGCGATGGAATAACAAGAAGTTCAAACGCCGTGGCATCAGTGTTTGTACTTCAGCCGACATAACCTTAGTGGTGAATGGATTAGTAAAGAATAAAAAAAAGCACCTAATATACTGAAGAAGTAGACTTATTTTTATTTGATTTGACTGTCAGAATAATTTATCTGTGTGTCTGTCTGTCCTAATTTATTCCTTATATCTAATATATTTATCTTCAAAAACAGGATAAAATAACAATTGACGAAACGTTCTTCGATATCTTTTGTTTCATCCAAACCTTGAGAGATTACGGATGTGAGTGAATTTATACGACTAATGGAGTACGGTAATGAATTTCTAACTAATCATAGCTTGATGTTCAAGTGAAATCTATAAGGTCGAACGCTAATGACAAAATAAGTGCAAGTCAGTATAATTTAATGATGACGCTGAGTAATAATGTTGGATAGGAATTGATTTCCGCACACGTGGATATGAAATGGTCATTTATAGACTTAGATAAAATGAAACGTAGTAGCGTAAGAAAATGTGAATTCATATTTATAGGCACATAAACATCAGTGTAAACCCTGTCGGGGCAATCAAAAGTTGAGTGTACATTATCAACTGTCCAAACGCATATTATTAAATACTTTATTCGCATTATGTTTGTATTTAGACCATAAAACAGATAGAGTCATAAAAACAAATGAAGGTTACCCATCAACCCATAGCCCAATATATTTTGCCAATAACCCAATATGATTGTATAATGATTTTGAATAGGATGATGGATAAACATATCTTCATAAGGCCCCTAACTAATAACATTTAGTCCGTACCATACCTAAGTATTTAATCATATGTAATTGATACTATTTTTTGTTTGTATATGTAATATGAACCTTGTTTCATTGAAATAGTAATAAGGTCACTCGTGTTTCGACGTAATCTCGTAAGTTTTGCTTCAATAACAAACAAAAGAACATCTTGTCAAACAAAATGACCGAGCCATCCTTAGAATACAAACATGGACGTTCCAAAGGCAAAATTAATAAGATGTGACAACATAATAACATCCATTATTTACCTAAACAAAATACCGCTGTGAGAACGACCTCGCTCACGATAAGAGTGACCTAAACATTCAAGTACTCAGAACAGGTGATATAATGGGCTAGGACAAACGCTGCCTTGTAACGAAAACAATATAAGTGCTGTTCGAGAATTTATAATTTGTAACTAATTTTATTGCCATTAGTTCTAAACTTGAAGTTATGTATAACGCCATCTTTGTTTTATAGTTTCATATTTATCTGTGGGTTATGTATTTGTGACACTATTCTTATTTTTATAAAATATGTACATTCACATACGTTTATCCCTTTCGGAATGAATATAACCTCAGAGAATTCATATTTCTCTAAACACTTTCAGCATAAATCTAATTACATATTATATAAAGATGTAAAGTTACGATATGGTGATATATGAATACGTCTTAATCTATGGTGGGCACTACAGAATGGATCTACATTTAGTTATAATTTAATCATGTGATTGAAATGCAATGGAAAGTGTTGTCATTGAAGATGAAGCATCATTAAAATAATGAGTGGTCGAAACAATGGTTCGATCTATTAAAATTGCTGAATAATGCTCATGTTGCAAGAGATAGTTATAGTAAGTTATAATATTAAGACATAAATTAAAATACGTGTAAAACTTACTAAAGAGGTTAGAGATTATATTTTGCTAGTATACAATTAAAATAAAAAACCTCTTTGTCTATGATCAGATCGAAACTCTTTAGCAACATTAAAATAACTAAAATCCCTCTAAATCTATTTAAAGAAACTGAAAAGTACTGACAGCATTCTATCCGTAGCCTAAAACTTCTTTCCTATCATTCTTTCTGTTCTCTTTAGTTTAACAATTCTTCTTCATTTTGGGAAACAGTTAAGATACATAAGTTACAAACTCTCTCGTTGTACATTCTCTTGGGTCCACCAAACGTACAAACCGAGTTGGCTTCGTGCCAAGCTAATAACTTCCCTCCGAATAGAATACTTTAATGCAATGAGACGTGAACGTGGTCTATTGATGAGGTCTACGGCAAATTGATTTTCTGGCCCCTACTTTTGTTTACTACTTCTTGTAGTAGAAGTTGATATAAAAGGAAAGCTTCTTACAGTATGGAATATAGTATTATATTTGATTTCGTCTAAGCAAGGGATGGGAATAAAATGTTGAAAAGTATTAACTGAGATAATGGTTAGTGTTTGTCGCATTACGATGGTTATTTAAAAATTTACTCATATTTATTTCTAGCATAGTACATTTGAAAAAGTAATAAATACCGGCCCAAGTAAGTAAATTACAATAAATACACAGTTAAGCCTTTTTTCTATATGGACATTTATAGGCAATCAGTTTTAGATAATTGAAATTACTTTATTTATGTTGTCATAACTCAAAATTCTAAATCAGTTTAAAGTAATTAACATTTGTAAGTAGTGAGAATAGGTTAATGAATTCGACAAGTTCTAAAATTCAAGAGCAATAAAATTGAGTTCTTTCTGAAAGTTTATCTTCATGAAAAGCTTTGTAAAGGTCAAATAAATAAACGAAGTACTTTTAAAGAGAATAGAAAATAAAGGTTAACGATACAACAGATTTTGTAAGAGAAAACTTTCAGAGCTTTACCAAATTGAGTTGGGAATGAAGTAATTTTGTATTCTTGAACATGACTGCTCGACAGGCTCTCGAAACATCTTTAGATTACGGAGATTATTAGATTATAATCAGGCTAAGAAATGTTTATGATAAAGTAAGGACTCTGCGATACTTTAAAATTAAAATAAACTATTAATACCTGTATGGTTGTACATAAAATAGCTGAACATTAATGTATTTATATACGGTAAATAATCATCACGTCGTAATTCTCTTCATTAGAGTGAAGAAGCTTTTTGTTTACTTCACTTTCTTCTCTCATATTTAGAATTTTCAATGGTTTGCAATCTATATGGTAAGCCATGGACTGCTACATTTTGTGATATACAATAAAAAATATATAAAATGACTATATCACACGACAAGTATTTCACGCTCTTCTAAAACAAGCCTTACACACTCGTACATAGATGCGGTGTTATTTTAAAGCCCTAGGAATACTTATAATGCTATTTTAATCATTGAATAAAGTAGGTTGTGAATGTAAAGCTTGAACTTACCTGACTATTAGGAAACGTGGCGAACGCCGACTGGACCTTGTGTATGGCATGGTCTTGCTGATGGGAAGGTGGAGGCCTCCCTTTGGGGAAGTGGAACCTTGGTATGACCCTGCTGGGTATACCTCCATTGACTGATCTGACAGACCTCTGGAGAGTGGTGTGTGGAGGTGCTGATGAGGGCTTCGCTGTATTTCCTCCCGTGAAGTTCTGGAAGGAAGAAAATGGAAGATTAGTGTGAGTTGTAGAAGAAGAAGAAGTGGAGCTGTAAAGTAATGTGTATAAAAATGTGAATTGTATTGAAGTTATTTTATAGAAATTCTATTTAAGACGATGCAATGGACTGTCTTATCATAAATCAATAACTGAGAAGATGTTTTGTTTTAAAAACACAATATTACTGAAACATAAAAATCTCTCAAAAAGTTGTAATTATAATCAGTACGTTAAATCCCAAATGTATGAGCCTGCACGCACATACATAAAACGACTTAACTGCAGCAATAAATTCTGTGATCGAAATTCCAGTGACTTGCCAATGTCTTCACAATCGATTCCAAAATCGTTAAAATTCATGTGAACTGACAAAAAAATTGAGCGGAACCCTCTTTGTAGTTAATGGGAAAGGGCAGCCGTAAATCGATGCAAAGTTACGATTCGATTCATCAATACATCGATACTTTTTCTGCGATTGCAAATGGGGTCTCGTTGGCGATAAATATTGGCAGGTTTGATCGGCCATGTCTCGAATATTGGCACAGGCCGATATCTGTCACTTCTTGAAATTTCCTTGGCCTACTAATACTAATGCCTGTCAACGGATTGTACGAGAAGTTATTATTAATAGATCCACGTGCGTCCCATTAGTATTAAGAGTTTCGGGGTTAATAATCTCAGAACCATCGAAATGTGATACAATTTATCCCTCATCGATTGTCAATTCTAATTATGAAAATTTGTATCAACAGTAGTCAAACCCAATCTGAGTCGAATTAGTTAGTTAAATCAGATTTCGTTTACGTGTAGGTACAATGTTTATTTATGGCTAAATTTATCCCAATCAAACAAAATTATTCTTTAAGTAATCATGTTAAACACACTTGCCTCATCTCTACACAGTCCGAAGTACCTATTTTAGCTTAACATCGACAAGAGTGCCATTTGACGCTAGTCGTCAGCGCTAGACAAAAAATGGGGTCAGAAAGACAGCCCCCGCTGATTTTTACACACGCAAAAGGCTAAAAATGGACGGCCCAGTGTCCACGTATGGCCGCGACAGCAAATAGGTGGATATCGGAATATTTATGGACACTTTTGCTCATATCGGGCTAGAGCTGCGATTGTGTTGGATCCTGGCAAACAGCAATGACACAACGTCTGGGTTTTAAATCGATACTTGTGCATTTTTATTTTCAAAATTTGCAAGCTTTAAGGAAAAAGAATACGAAAAAAAACAGTATGGCGTTCTACATTAGATCCGTATGATATTAAAACATACAATTTTGTCTATAATGCTAAGTATATGCCACCGAGGCAGGAATAATTACAAGCAGAGGTATTATGTTACATTATTATAATACTTATATGTACATTTAAATAACTCAAAGTTATTAAAGGTTTGAAATTACAATAATACATGGTAATGATACCTCTAATTATTTAATAATCAAGTAAATTTGACAAAAAGCTAAACGTCAGTCACAAAAAAGCGCGGGAATAATCTATTAAGCGGTTTACAACAAAAGAAGTTATAAATTACGACTAGCATTAAAACCACAAAGTTACAAATACAAGGACAGATTACTCTCAACGAACATTATTATAACAATGAGCTACAAAAAACCGTAGACCATACAATGAGAAAACAATAATTCGACAATGTAACATGAGAATATGGGAATTACAAGAAATTCAATTGAATTTGCGGTTTCAAGCGAGACTAAAAATACAAGACCATCTCGCAGGAATAATAAGTTTTCTATGATACAGTGGAACCAGTGAATATTTATTTTGATCATTAATACTTATTATATTTGATGTACCAAAAATTCTCATAGAATAGTCTAAGAACCACTTTACATAAAAATCAATTCCTCAAATAACAGTCCAGATAAAGTTGGTGATTATCTGTGATATATCCCACTTTATGTTTAATTAAAAAGGCTTAGTGGCCAGTCGTAGGCGGCGAGGACTCAATCAGAGCTGTCAACTTTTTAATGGCCTTTTTCAATCGGCTCTTTAATATTGTTCCAGTCATATTGAGTAGCCATCTTTGCGAAATGACATCATATGCAATTCTGATGGCAGATAAAATAAAGTGTCTGAGAAATGTCAAGTGCGAATTGTTCTTTTTTGATAATCTTTTTTTTAAATTTATATGAAAAGAAAGGATTAGTTTTTGAAAATGATTAGCATGTGATAGTTTTGTTTGTTACTTCAATATTCTTATATCTGTATTTACATATGGGGTTACAAATGTGAATACCTTTGCTTTAGTATGGTTTATGACATATCCTCCAAGTAACATAAACTCACTTAAAATCACTGTGTTACTAAGTATATCAATGTTAAGTATACATATATCTGACTCAAATGCCAATGTGTTGTCGCAGAACCCTAAAAACGTAGGTCGATGTGCATAATGCAGAAATTAAACAAAATAAAAATAAAAGTATACTCCATACTATATTTGTACATTCAGTAATGTATTTATAAAAGAAGCAAATCTTATCGCGGATTATGTTTTTGCGCATTTATTAAAGACTCTATAAAAACGTTTTGCAAAAGTTCTTTTAAGTAAGCATACCTTTATAAAGTAATAAATCTAGCCAAACTAAATACGAAGATTAAAGAGACAACATGCAGAAACGGGCATATTTTCCGAGCAGAAAAATGCTCGTTGAATATGGATGAGGACTTAATGAAACCACTTAGGCTGGCTCAGAGCTTCTAGGGACAGGAATAAGTGGCCACATATATCGTGTGAACGTACCACAATGTTTTCATTTCGTTCACGGTGACACTATGTGGAATATTCATGCCTGTGCATTGATGTAAAAAAGTAAAGTTTCTGCTTTATGGAGTGAATAAAACCATTTTTTTTAATAAAAGAAACGTAAACGAGTATATAAATAATACACATTCACGTTATTCATTTATACATTAACGTCCTTTAATCCCTTTCAGGGTGGACTGAATATATCTTCTTGGTCACTTAGAAGCATATTGGGGTTTTATATCATATGGAATATTGATGACAGCTTGCTAGCATATTACCTAATAGATTCCATATAATCCTAGTCCCTTAGTTACCACCTACGATATGCTGGGAAGAACGGCAGCTAGTTAGCATTCATTTTACGTCACAGAGTAGCACGGGACTTAGATACTTGAGCCTCTGACTACAAGTGGTGACTGTTTATGTCGTCTTTTAATGTGTCTGTAGTAAACCTCAATTTCTACTTTTTATGGTTAGCTGAACTCGGAAATGGATTCTAGATTTTAATTACGGGTTTCCCGTTTTTTCTACAAGTAAGGTTTATTCAGTAAATACTGTAGACTTCTTAACATGCTCTTTACTCAATATTCTATATTTTATTGCCTCCATAAGTGCGTAGATATCATGCATTGGTACATAGTTTCATTATGGGCCTACTCCTTGCGGAGATGACCTATTTTGATCCTATTAAACGAGTATAGTACTCGTACTGCATATAAACTAAGTTTGATCCTCCAAATATTTCGTAACTTACTTTCTTACTTAAGAGCTTAGAGTTGTGGCCACTTCATAGATTCTTTTCATCCCTTCGGAGTTAATGAAAAAGAATATTATTCTATGTGTGAGAGTGTATTTAATCTATTTCCTCATAACCTATAAACGACATAAGTAATAGAATATAGATTTACAATAATCCCATAAATGGATTTAAACCTAAATTAATTTAAACAATCGAATGAATGTTTGTGAACCTCAATTATTAATTGAATCACTATTTGACATCCATTTGTGAGCAATACGAACGAATGAATGAAACTGTCCACAACTAGGTGATTCAGTGAATTTTGCCTTGTTTAAGCGTATTCCGCTTGTAGTTATTTACGGTAGGTCGTCGCCAAACTTAATTACTGCACTTGGCTGCGTTTCAATATTTAATTTTGACCATCTGTTACTCTCTTTAATGTTGGTAGGTGTCGCTTGTGTGGTATTATCACCCATTGTTACCTAACTTGACACTTACACTTTTCCTATATTTAAAAAGTGAACCATAAATATGTTGATTTTAAAAAACTTACTTATATTTTTATCCATCCATGCATATACATTATACTGTCAGAAGTTGAGTAGAATACTAGAAATTATAATTAGATTATTGAGGTAGGTATTTTTATAACTACTTTATTAAAATTGCCTGGCTTTCAACTGCAATGTACTAGTTAATCTCATCTTATCAAACGCATATCTAATATCATAACTCCCATCTAAACCCAGTAGCTCCCAATTACACCCAATCAATTAAACTATCTATTCCGGGAACCGAACTTTCATCATCGCGTTCGCTAGCCCAACTGAAAAGAGGGACAGCCTATTAATAAACCAGTTGGCTAGAAAGGGATAGCCAGTATGTAAGGAGTGTTGTTATTTATAGGCGCACGCGCATGTCTCGAAGCGCACTCGGTTCGCGCCAAATCAGGAAATGGGAACTGTCAGGCAATGTTGCTCTCTTTATAAAACACTCAAGTTGCCTAAGCTTCGTCTTTATATAACGTGTCATAAATAACTCTAAAGGAAATGGGATTCAATTTTAATAAAGGGATGTTGTGGTTTTATTACGTCCGCATCCTAGTTAGTCGTTAATTGGATACGTAACTAGTATTAATGGATTTAAATGTGGCTTTGTGCATGCAATAACTTATTCACGTAATAAACAGCGTGTGTTTCTGAGTACTACTATGAACGTAATGGCACCGTGAAGAACTTCTTAAAAATATACATACAAATGTACATTTATATATCACGTTTGTTTCCCTGCAAAGACGAAGAAAGAGATCACTAATACCCATTTCTCTCGATCACTTTCGCACCATTAACATCCATACAGATCCTCAAATACATTGAAATATGTATAGTTGTTTATACATATCATATGAGGTTTTTTTTTACATACTCGTAATATTTGTGTATGCTGAAAAATAGATTCCCGTGCCGATCCCTAACTGCCTGAACCTAAGACTTTATTGAAGTGTGTCGTATACTGATTGGTTATGTATACATAGTAACTTAGTAAAGTTATTAAAGAGGATCTGACCTTTAATATATAATAAGAATGCAGTCATTAATGCGCAGTAAAATCAAGTAAGAATACAAAGTAAAATCAAGTATGGCAAGAATCTAGTTTCATTTCTGCCATACCGAGTTAATATTCATTTGATAGTTGTGAATCGGAATGACCATATCTGTTTTGGTCAGACTGGTTTAAGTAAATTGTTTCTCATCAGTTCCTGCTCCCGTTTATCTTGAAGATATGCGAACTCATTGTTTTCTGGTGGTCCTTGGCCGTTTTGTTGATTTTTAATGATGTTGGATTAGTGGCTAATGTTTATTTAAACATAGAATGAACGATGTCGTTTTTTGTTCATTGTATGCCTATTATACTTTGTCCAAGGTTTTTTCTGTAACTGTTTTTTTTATAACTTATAAGTATATAGAGATCCCGCCACATAAGCTGGCAGTAGCCAAACTTGGAACTAAATTTGACGTTTCCGCCATTGCGTGTTATTTTGTATGAAAGGTAAATTTAGTATTACCAGCGTTGTGTTTTTTGCCCACTCTTTGTAATTTTTATGTTTGTTAAGGGTGATTATAATAAATTGATTTCTGGAGTTTCTTGTTAGTTCTTCTCCAAGGGTCTCCGCTGAACTTCTTCTTCTCAATCGTTACGCTCTTATCAGAGCGGTCGTGGTCTTCATGACGTGGCATCTTGAGCAGCCGAAATGGTTGGTGAACTAACCTCGGTAAAAATATGTAAAGACAATGCTCAGTGCCATGTTTGAAATAGTTTTTTTACATACATACATACACATCACGCCTGATTCCCTGTAGAGGGGTAGGCAGAGATCACGGATCCCCATTTGTCCCGATCCTGACAGACCACTTTCGCTTCATTGACATTCATACATTCTCTAATACACTCTCGGCGGTTATAGGTACTCCTAACGTCACCTTTTTTCAATATAGCGTCTATCTGACTGTTACATATATGTCTTATTAGGCCGGCCCCTACGTAACCGCCCTTCCACTTCACTCATATATATTCCTTTTGTCAATATATAGTTTTTTTAATTTGTACTTAGATCATAAAATAACTTTCAAAGAGAGCTTATGATAGGGCCTATTTTGAATAAAAATATTTTGACTTTTGACTTTGGTATATTAATTTGTTTTATTTGAGTTTATAGCTCTGCAACCAAAGATCGTTACAAATGAAACCTCAATATAATGTATCGAGCCGTATGGCACAGTGAGTGCTAGTTTTGGCGCGTTTACTGGCAACACTGGATTACGCGACTGTGGCGACGCCTCCAACTGCCACCTTATGTGGCGGGTACTCTAACTTTATAATAATATTAATGATTACTCTCCTGACCATAGACTATGAGGAGAAACCAAAATTGCTTGATATAAATCTTCACAAAAATGAAATTGGTCACTTAAGTGGATATCCGCTTTTTACAAGCATTTTGATAATTTAATTAATAATGTCATTTAATTATGATCTACAAAAGTACCCGGATTTAAAACGTGTATCTCTTTAGATTTAGCATTCTATAAATATATAAAAAATATAAACGAAATCAATCTATGTACATTAGTAAATTCAATATTTATTGACATAAAAATTACGCCATCATAATTTGCATGTTTAAAACCTTGATTTGACGAATGCATTCAACAGTGTAAACCGCAATTCTTTCTATGTGACATTGGCTTGAATTTGGCTACGACAACAAAGGATATACACGTTTTCTAATATATCTGCACCCACGATGCTGTTAAATTGGTCTGTTGAGTGGGACCATCTTGCTTGAGTAGATTTATCTGAAGAATTGTCTCAATGGTTCGACGCCTACTATGGAGCTACTTGGGTGGGCTGACCCGACTTTTGATTTAACTAAATACCTAAACGTGTTGTAATATAAACAAAGTGAGAGAAATAAAATGGTGGAAGTTTAGTTATGTTTATACTATATAGGTATGGTTATAAATGGGCATTTATAATGTGTTTTTAATTATGATGAATCAATGATCGATTGCAAGAGTTCAAGTGGTTCCGGTTAAAAATCATTAAAGTCTTTTTAATATTATTAATCTATAACTAAAAAGAAATACTACGCTAGTGCATTAAATATCTTATTGACTATTATTACTTTAGGGAAACTGAGAACAGCATAAAATGTTTAAAATTAAGCTGATTTCATTATTAATTTGGCATAATCACACGAAAAAGACATGTGTACATTTTCATCTGACGAAATTCATGTACGCACACTCAAAATCGCATTAACCTTCTAATTTTCAGGTGCTAGCTCCGTCTTGCTCACTCTTAGCAATGTTGTTATCGGCGTCCCGTTTTCGCAAGTTTCAGATGCTGGAAAAGGCTGGAAGGAGGCACGCGTTGCCATGGCAACAATTGATTTGCCGCCATGTTGGATGCATTCGCTTGAACTGTTATCCTATTTCACGTTCGTTATCAATTTGCAGAGTTTTGAGTTATTTAGAAATAAACTAGGGACAAGAAATATTCTATTCGCTCCCTATTAGTTATTTACTATCAGTTTATTAAAGTCATGTTGGGAAGAAAAAGAATAAGATTGTATGATATTACAATACATGCTATATTATTCAAGTGAAGAAAGCTTACAATACGATGATCTTTTACTTACTTTTTTAAATTATATATTTACTTTACTTTTAATTATATATATTTATTTTATAGAATTACTTCGAAGATACGTAATATTTTTGTAACAATTTCCTAAATTTGCATTTGTGTTTCGTTCGCCCCATGTTTCTATTTATCTACCCTACTAAGATAGTTATTGGTTTTTCCTGTTTAAATTTCCTTTCCGTGTCTGTCTGGCCGACAATTTGATCTTGTTCGATATTCTGGTTCCGAGAATAGCATAGCTTTTCATAACATCGTTCTCTCCATACTGGTTCTAAAAATAACACGCTAAATACTATTTTTTAAAGAACTAATACACTAAACACATCGTCTACAGTTATGCTTATAGTTATTTATTAAGTTTTAGTATCGATTACGTATAGCTTAATTTTTAACTTAGATATAGATAAAAAGGCAAAACTTGATGATTAATATTTTCTTTCTGGAAAAAATTCTTTTTAATTTATTTTCATTCATCTATTCCTTATACGCTGTTAGGATTGATAATACAATATTGATAACATTAGATAACCAGAGTGTAAGAAGATGATGACTGCAATGGACAGATAGAGATCAAATTATGAAATCTTTAATGTGGTTGTTGTGCGTAAACCAATAACAAAACATAAGAAGAAACCATGAGATATGATTTTGTGAATGACGTGAGAGACATAATATGTCAAGCTCGTTCGGGGTTTCGATCGATAAACTCAACGTATCCCCTTGGGGCATAGAGGCCTGAATATCTGTAGGTATATGGCATATGATATTATGATATATAATGATAAAAATCTTGGCTTTAACGACGTGAAAACTGCAGATTTGCAGCTTCACCAAAATCCAAGTTAATGGGGACCAGCTGTGACGGCTCGGTCAAGGGCATACAGCTGCAATGCGGATAGCCACGCTAAAACGAACCTTAATCCCTCCACATACAGGTGTGCCAGCGAGATAAATAAGATTTTTAGTGAAAATGAGCTTTGGTTGGCTGCGAAATAAATTGTCGTGATCAACACGAGTTAACAGTCGCTGCCAAGATTCCAGGAGTGGTTTTAACATGAATATGCTGTTGAATGTGGAATATGGGAGATTGTTTATGATGATAAAACTTCGGTGAAATATATTTTTGAATAACACTCTTATAATACGAGTTACTTTATTTTTCTAAATAGTAATTAATATATGAGATATAAAAATAATTCAACTCAAGTTGCAGAGAAAATGTGACTTAGCGTAAACGAGCTTCCAGTATTTTATTAAAATAACTGTCATTAAAATTATCCTCACATAAAGTTTTGTCTATAATTTGATTATCAACAAAATATAAGAATCTTCAGTTAATCCGTGATTAAACTATAAAGTTATGTGAATTTCATATTATGCCTGCTATCTAAACGGGAAGTGATTTCATAATAGACGTGAAAATATTACTTGTCAAAAATTCAGGTCAGTCAACACCATAATTAAAGCATGGTGGCAGCCATTTTGTGGCAAAGGCAATGCCCTTTATCAGCCACGTGTAGTTATCTACACAGGTTTGTTTATAAAAGATAAACATAGATGTAAAAGGCAGGTTTTTCATTGTTATTTGCTTAAACAATTTACGAAATCCTAACGAGAATATGTTTGACAGATAAAACTAATCATGATGACATTGCAAAGTCTGTAAACCATCCTGTTAACTTAAGTTAATTTTAAAAAGCAAAAAATTTCAAATTATATGAATGTCTTGTACCATGTAAGGTGGTAGAGTATCCTATTCAAGCAAGAACCTGTGTTATGTTTAGGTAAACATTTTCCCAATATAGTAAATGGTATTTCGAATAGTATATGATTGGTTATTTTCTATACATAATAAGGGTCACTACAAGAACTACATAAACTTCCATACAATTAAAATAATTAAATCAATACAACGTTCTGTTAATAAAATGATAAATCATTGCATGGGATTCTCGCCTTGCAATTAAGATCCATCAATTCTGATAAATAAGGCAAAATTGATTAACCGCCCCAACCTCTTTGGATGCATTTAATAACTGGCCACATCGATGAATTAAAGGAAAAAATCGTCGCTTAAATGTCACTGAGTAATTTTGACAGATTTCGTAAGATCCAACGTTTTAATGGACCTTAATTTGACACACACTTGCTTAATTGTTAATTACACCGTTAAATTAAATTGACACAATTATCCTGTTTTTCGTATTATGCAATGGTTACGCTCTTGTAAGAAGATTGTATAGGTAATCTAGATGTTTCTTGCTACGAGGAGTTGAAATAAATAGTGTTTTTATATTTTATTGATAATGTGTAAAATCCCATGTAATGTTAGGATATTTGAATGTGCTTCATTGATTGAATGTACTGAATACTTAATCAACGTTGACTAGGGAGGTCAAATGACAGTTAAATCTTCACTTTTCAACCTTTGTGATTAATATCCATGCATTATGAAGCCCAAATATTAATCAAATCAGATCTTTAAACATAAGGATAGATACAATTAAGTCTCCATATAGATCAAGTGGTTCAAACCTAAAATAATTAAGTACACTGTACATAAGATAACCAGTTCTTTCACAATTCTCGACATTTGATTTATCTTTCTATCTGAGAGCGATTTATCTATTTAAGTCTCGTTACGTGACATGGCTTGTTGCTTGATATACAGCTTGGTTAATGCGTAATGATGATAATTTATTTTACTTAGGCTGCACTCAGAATATGTATTGGTAAGCGTTTAGCTCAGATAAGAGATTAGTTTTGCGTGCATTACGAAATACTGCGACGGATAACTAAACGAAGTTTTTGTTATACAATTGTTTTCTCTCACGTGGAATCAAATTAGAGCATTTACGGTAAAAAATCAGATATTATTTGATGACTACTTTTTATTTTTTTATGGAATTATTTATTCGGAAATAGAACCCAATACTTGTTACTTCATCATTGAGGTTGTCTATGTCGCAAAAAAAGTATCTGCAGTATTTACTTGATCATGTTTAATATGAGATATGTGATATAAGTTAATGTTAACACAAGAAGCAGTAAAATAAAACAAGATTTAAAAATAGCATCCTACTAGTAGGTAAATTAAATACTGATGTGGTAAGGTTATGAATTTAGCTTTAATGTTATAACCAATATTGGTCTTAGCGGTATTTACATTCTTGGAACTTATATGTGCCTTCTACGCAATATTTTATCACACTTTGATAAGTTAGGAAACCTTTATTTTATCCAAGGAAAATATTTATGTTATGTTATTTCTTTTATGTGGTTGCAACAATAAAATCACGTTTGGAACTTAAACGTTGACAATCTTGTTTTACAATGAATGATTACGAATGCATACACTTGTCCACGATTTGTAATTACATAATAAAATGTGTTACCAAAGGAAGTGTACGATAAACAAATTATGGCTTAGAATCTATAAATATATGTGCGGTGGCTTTTGTTTTACTTGTCAAACATGAGTCATTATAAGGATTACATTCTTGTTTTCGCGCTGGTTTGCATTCTACCAGTAAGTTGGCAAAACTTTTATCAACTAGAATTTTTAATAAATAAAATTCTAAGCCTACTAATTCTTAAATTTTGCGATTTATTTGATATGTTTTACCCGTATTTTATGCGATTTTTCGCACTCCTTGTCCCAAATGATTTGATTCAAAACTATATTTTTTCGCTGCCTTTTTCCGATCGTTAGTTTGTTCATAACCCTTTTCAATTTCAGATTCAGTTGGCAACATGTAATCCGGCCCAGCTGAGCCAATTAAAACAGATGCTACAAAATCCACCTCCAGCGGACAACGGCTATGGACCACCAGGACCTAAGTTGATGAATTCCCTTCTCACTCTCGCTGCATCGAAGGGAGTGCTGCCTGAAGTGATTTCTAAGGTACCTAATGAAGTGTCACTGAACAAATACTATAGCAACTGTGAAACTCCAGTCAACCATCGTCAAGAATGCGTGTCGAATATCGTAGAAGAACCATCGTTCAGATGCAATTACCCAAGTCAACAAACTTCCTGCCAAAGTGTGCATCAACTGCCATTTTCAAGACCCTGCGGTGATTTTGGATTCTCTTCCCTATTACCTACAAGTCTGCCTGCCATCTCACCATGCTCCACGGAACAGGTTATCGAAATACCATTAAATTTATTCATAACCTTAACACCTTCAGTCCTGCCTGAACCTAGTGTTGAATTAGTACCAACAACTGTCGCTGTAGAGACGCCGGTTCCTCAACCCAACCTGCCAATAGTACCGGAGTTACCAGCCCCGATTCCTTTGCCTCCCCCTCCACCCATAGCGCCATCTAGGAGGAAATGTAGAAGCTGGAAGAAGTGGCTCCCTCTATTGTTGATCTTCTTGAACAATGATGGTGGCTATGGATATGGCGGTTGGGGAGGCGGCGGCGGTTGCAGTACATGCGGTGGAAGTTGTACGTGTGGAGGTAGTGATACCTGGGATGATGATACCTATGAAGACTCAGGGTATGATGCTGAGGACTATAAAGGAGGGTACAGCAATGATAAGCCACTAATCCCTATCCCTGTCATCACTGTGCCGTCGGATTGTGGATACACAGACTTCAAGTCGGCAGCGGAGTTCATGCGGAAAGCGTTCAACAAAGGCTATGCTGGATAAATTCACGTTTTAATCTATTATTTATTACATTAATAAAGTTTTTATTATTACAGTCCTAATTTTCATTTTCGTACACATTTTCATATGCGAATTCATTAAAACAACACCCAGAACATCGAATACTAACCATTCAGATATAATGCAGAATAATACTAAAAACATTCATTCAATGACTTGTAGAGTTGCATACAAAATTACACTTAAATTTACTTGTATTCTTAATAAAATGATTGATAGCAATTAACTGATGTTCTAAATCCAAGTAAAGATTACATTTAAAAGGAGATAAAGCATACATCTTGTTGATTTCCCAATAAGGCAGCAATATAAGATGAAATTTATTCCATTATCTCTTGTTCTTAAGCAACAGTTATTGACGTTATTACATTTTTTGTTCTTACGTTAGCATTGTTTTGTAAATATTGATCTAAGGTCAATAAGGATTTTAAAAACATGAAGTTTTACTTGTCTGTCATCGTTGCCATACTGTTTGGCCTTGCGGTAAGCATAGTTTAATATAAAAACGTAGGTAAATGCTAAATCTGAGATCACGTTTGTCAGTCAGTATGTTTATTTAAGAACGCAAATAGAACCAAAAGTAGTTTGCGAGTTGTTGATAATTATTATTGTATTGAAGCATCTGGTAGTTGCATAAGATTCGGAATGTTACGGGAATGTTTCCGTTAAGTATACTAAACTTGGCTAAGAATTTCATAAAATTTTCTTAGAAAAAAATCCCTCCATGCCTCTTTAAATATGTTTAAAACATTATCAAATTACTATGAGGAAATATTATTGCATTCCACATCACAATTAAATATGAACGCTCCAAAGATGATTCATGATCACAGATCGTCACCATTAATGGCATCATTTTAATATGGTCGTAAAACGGATACAAATATGATTTATCTACTGATTACGCATATTGTGAATATGGTTTCCAGCATGGCTTACCCTTTATAAAATTTACTTAAAATCTCGAAGGGGTAGGAGAACATTGAGACACGAAAACGGTCAATCATTTGGGTAATTCCCTGGTATTAATAACGCGTTTTCAGGCCTTTATAATTTTATATTACCTGTTCAGTATAAACTTAGTTGCATACGGACTATTTGAACCCAACGCTACAACAACTCTAGTCTTTTAATACTTAGTAATAAAACCTATTTTTCAATTCCCGCTTTTCCTTCAGGTAACAGTCCAAAGTTTTGGCCTAAATAGATGCGGTTGGAATAGCCAAATAACACCGTACAAACAACACCATGATGAAGATCTAGAGTTACTATTAACCCTATTGCTTCTTTCTGGACGAACTAAGAACCACTGCAACTGTTGCCAAGAAAGTTGCAGAAATAACCATCGGCCGAGAATACCTATTCCTATACCTATACCGTATTTTGTACCACCACCGGGATGGCAAGGGTTGGAAGATGATGGTTTAAGGAAGGAAGGAGACCCCAGTGAAAACGTTTGATGAACATATGAAAGGACTTGGCAATAAAAGGTTATAAGAGAAGTTTTGTTTTATTTTAGAAATGGGTCTTAGATCCTACCCGGAGTATACAATAGACGGATAGTCATAAACACTTCTACATTGTATCTACAGGTACATAAACTTGTGTAATTTGGGATTCACAAACTTCTCTTGTTAGTTCAAAGGTTAACTGACGAGAGACCTTTACGTAAAGGTTAGATAACCAAAATTTGACATTGACATAGCTGCAGTAAATTAGCTAATCTATTCCCAAACAATATAATGATACTACATACCTAACTGTTTTCGTATGTTCAGACGTATCACTTTACTCCCAAATGTTCCTAATACAAGTAATTTAAGGACTAATTTAGGACACAGTGCTAAGGTAGAGTGACCTAGAAAGCTAAACTGGCAATGTGCGTGTCTACTACATGTCACAGTTTAAAAACAAAATATTGGAAATAAAAACACTTACGCAAAAATATGGAAACATTGTGCAATTTCCTCATTATTGCATTACTGTATTTCCTGGTTTGTTTTACAATTAATTTCTTATCAATTAAATTAGTTGCTTTGTTAATTGATCGATGGTTTGAGCATGTATACTGTGAAACAAATCATAGCAAATTCGGAAGGGGGGCGATTTACACGTGAGTATATTGATAATCTGATTTCCTTCCGGTGTGTAATGGTATTCTACTTTTACTCTTTGAGTTTTACGTATTATTTAACTATGTTTTGCATTGATTATTACGACTACCCTTTATGTAGATGATTTATTGTTTGAGACGTCGCAAACAATAAATCAAACGCAAACCATTTTTTACGCCTATGTCAAAAAGTACTTTGCATTTTAAGACCCATCTTCAAATAAGTTAAGTCATCTAGGCAAGAAATTACATAACACATATTCTTAATAGACATGATTATTTTATTATTCAATAAATTAAAGAGAAATAGATAATGCACTTCCGAACGTGGTATGGAGGTTTGGATGAAATCGATTATTTGATAAAAATGATGTTGTAATTCATTTAAGAATGTGAAATAAAATTATTGATATATAACTGGATTTAATCTGATAGCAATCACTATTGTTAAACACACCACGATGGGTGTGCTACGGTTTTGTGTTGCATACGCTATAGCCTTTCAAAGCGTCATTTTGGTAAGTCACCCTTTACAAATGAAAACTTTCCAACTGTCTTAGAAAAGGTAAACAAACGATTAAATATATTTTTCTTTTACAGATATCAATAACACATTGCACAAATGGAGTGATGATTAATGGAAACCAGAACAACGTACAAAATTCAGCCAAAATTCTTCCACAACAAAACAATCAAGCGAGCACACCACAAAGTCATAACACAGTATCATTTAATCTAAACCAGGGGTCCCTAAACTCAGCATCCAATAACGTTAAGAATGCTGGTACTACTCAACAACTCCAGAACAGTGTGAAGCAAACCATAGAGAAAGAGGTCACAAAGCCTACCACAGATACAACTACAGAAAAGAAGAAAGCGACTCTACAGATCACAGAGTTTCTACCACCGTCTATGCTACCACAATTACTTGCACAGTACGGGAAAGGTAACATTAAGATGAGCGAGAAAATGATAAATTCAATAGCAGCTGGAGGCCCTTGTATCTCATCTTTCCAAAGCTCATCAAGTCCACAAACAGGAAGCAATACCCAAGAAAAGTCCCCAGTTATCCAGATAGGAAGTCCAATTCCATATAATCTTCAACCTTGTGACTGTAACAAACAACAACCGCCACCTGTTGTGCAACCAAATCAAGAAATTAAATTCAGCATTCCAAGCCATATTCTGAACTCTCAAAATGCACTTCCTAACAGTTTTTCTATCTCGCAAATCTCTCCAGAAAGCTTGATCAATCTACAAAGCATTCAACCTAATCAATTAGCTTATACTGCAAACAATATTCAAAATCCTGCTGTAGTTCAAAACGTTCCATGTCCGAATAGCAATACCAATTACAATCAAGTACAAAATACTCAAGGACAACAATACTTGTCGCCTGCACCTGTAATTGCTGCCATATCCCTAGCACCTAACCAGAGGTATCCGCCAAACTATCCTATTGTGAACCCTGTACCCGTTATCCAACATTCGAGTGGATCGAGTAGTTCGTACCTCAAAACATTAATACCTCTTTTGCTCAACCTCCTTAATGAGAAAGAAAGTTGTGGATGCAATTGTAACTGCGGCTGTCAAAATCCCCAATATGGCGGATACGGAAATCAGAAGCGCTTTGGGATACCAGATAAAATGGTATTTAATAATGAATTGGAAGAAAATGGTAAGAAAGAAATTTCGAGACACGCGCGGAAGGAAATTGAGAAGGAAGAAGAAGTAGAAGATGATGTTGAAGACTCACAAGATGATGAAGATTATTCAGATGATGAAGAAACTGAGGAATGATTTGGATTATCAACATTACTGGCTGGATATAACAAGTCTGTAGTCTTCTAAGCGTTACTAATTTATTATTTATTACTAGTCTAAAGTGTATTTCAATCCGTTTAATAAAAGTATTCTAAATTATAAACTGTTACTTATTTTAAATCTTCATTACACAAATTATCGTGTTATCAGTCTTCATTCTTCTACATTACTATTTTATATTAGTACATATACTTATGCATGCATACACACACAGCTATATTCTTATACTCAGATATTTGATTTTAAAAGTCGTGGTCGAAAGATTTGTAAGTAAACAAAGACGCAACGAGGGTTTCGTATTTATTTTAAATATACGTATATATAAAAAAACGTACGTATATAATTAATTATACTTCAGTTATATAAAATAACACTTCGTCCTCTAGAAAGCAATTCAAACATGTAAATCAATCATCCAATATTGTTTATTAATCTAAGTTTAAAAGTTTGGTACAATTCTATGTTCTAATCATCATTTTGACAGTTCTAAGCGTCGTTTATTTTGAATACACGTACCTATATTAGTAATAAAGTCAGCCTCTCGCATTACTCACATAATCTAAATGACCCTGTGAGGTCAATTGCCAATTCTACTATTATTGCAATTAAAAGCACATTTTCATTAAAATAACAGTATGGTTAAATTACTTATTAAAACATCACGCAATAACTGCCTAACAGGTGAATTTCTCAAACGTACTCTTATACTTACTTTAATAATACATAAATACACACCACGCCTGATTCCCAATAGAGGGGTAGGTAGAGAACACGGATCTCTAATCTTGGCAAACCACTTTCGCTTCATTGTCACGCATATACCTCCTCATATACACTCGGCAATTAATTCTAACATTAGCATTTTTCAATATGGCGTACTTTTATGGATACATACATTATGTACATATGTTAAATAAATAAGTAATCTCCTCGTACCATTACATTTTAACTGCTTAGCGGGTATTAGTCTCTAAAGGACTATATCCTCAGGTTGAAGCGGATTTCTGTACTAAATAGTATACATACATATTCATTACGGACTCCTATCAAAAGATATAGGCAGAGATTTCGCACTCCTATGTTTTCGGGTCCTAGAAGAGACTGCAAAAAAGAGAGAATATCTGAAAACTAGTCATTGTAACAGCCAGAAGGTTTATATAAATGTATGTATATTAAAATACCTTTAAGGTAAGTAGTTAGCACATTGGACCTGTAATCCAAAGACCAACATCGAATCCATCTTACATGTATACATTAATAAAGATTACGGATACAAACAGATTTTGTTGTTCTGTAAAATTGATATGACGCTCGTCTTTATTCAGAGCGATGAGCAGAAATCACACATTTTTGCCCATATAGTACTTCTAAAACATACACTTTCTCATACAATATCTTGTATAGTACTAATATACTAACTGAACTAGTGTCTGTATATATTTACTGCTTAGCACACACCAATGTCAACAACATTGTTTTGCAAGTTACTACACAATGCAAACCTACACCCAAGCAATGTTAGTTCAAGTGTTCTCAATGACATGCTTGAAACAATAACGTAAATAAATATAAATAAAAGAAAACGCAGTTTCACTAGTACTAGATTTTGTTTTCGAGCCTAATATTTATGGTTCTTTATAATATTCTAGGATACGACCATTTGAACTAGCCGTTGGCTAAGTCGATTTAACTAATGTATACTTATCATGGATATATAAATATGTATAGCATAAATAATATACGACCAGACTGGAAAGGAAAAGAAAATTAAAGTTTTTACTTTTGCCTCCAGTGGGAACTTCTGTATTATTGTTCAGGTGGTTAAGCATTCACGCAACGGATGTCATATTAAACACAGAATGTCTTGTATTTATTCCTGGTTTTGGATTTTAGACACAAATAGATATCGTCGTATAATCTCGTGTATGTAATAGACAAATATTGTGAAGCAGCAGCAATTATTAAGCAGGTTAGATGGTTCGATTATATGCATATAACTAATCTAGTTAAGATCTAAAATGCATAGTATTACAGTAGATAATATTACAGTTTTAATTACAGACAATATTTATCTCTCCTGTGTTTGAAAAATATTTATCTCTTTGACTTCGATTGCATAAAGCTAAATTGTTATAAAGCAAATGTTTTGTTATGAAATGACAAATTGACGCACTTCACATTTGGTTTAGCAATTTTATTATGAATTGAAGAAAATATACTCAGTCTGTTTCTGTAATACAATTAGCACAAACGTGGTTCCAATATGCACTTGCATACTTAAGCTACTATACGCAATTCCTCATACGACAAAAAATTAAAATCTATGAAATTTGTAATTGATACGAACGTGGTTATCGCACGAATAAAACGGAATTACATAAGCAGTTACCCAGTAACCCTTTTAAATGTCGAAACGTATTCTATAAAAGTCAATAAAAAGAAATGATAACTCAGGAAGGCTTTGGAAAGTGAGCCAAAATGGCCGCCAAAACATTAACCTTAACACTAGTTGCGCTGCTGTACATTTGCAAGGTAACTTAACATACACATCAGCATTTTCATTTTTTGCGTGTCTATTTCCGCAATTGATGACTAATTTCAAATAGTCATCATCTAACGTGACAGGTATACCTTCAATGACATTGACGTATTCGATTTTTCCTCTCACAGTAGAAGTGTATTTTCATTTAAAGAGCATTAAAAAAGTTATCCCTTTTACGCTAATACTTAAAAGACTTATTTATTAAACACAGACAGCTCTAAATATTTATTTATTGCGATAAGTAATTACGTTGTTGTTTAATATTATTCTTCTATTAAATTCCAGGCCACAGCAAACCAAGGATGCGGTGGTACCATCGCAGTGGGACCTCAAGTGTCCAGCTGCGGTCACAACAACGGAGTTCCAAGCCCATTCGTCATACCCGCTGTAATCAAGCCAGTAATCCAAGAGTCAGTCGGAATCCCTGAAGCCCCTTACTACCCGCCCATTCCACCTCACCATCACCACTTATTCCCCCACTTCTTCTTCGGCGGTGATGACGACGATGATGACATTGAGAAGCTGTTGTACATCTTGTTATTGACGCGTCGCGGAGGACTATTCGGGGGTGGTTTCGGCGGAGGTTTCGGTGGCGGATTTGGAGGTGGTTGCGGAGGAGGTTGCGGAGGGGGCTGCGGCGGCGGATGCGGATGCGGAAACAGCAATGGAGGTGGCAACGGGAACGGCGGATACGGAGGCAGTGGCGGATATAGCGGAAGTGGCGGATACGGTGGAGGTAGCGGATACGGAGGCAGTGGCGGATACGGCGGCGGCGATTCAGGCTTTGGTGGAGGCAGTTCTCAAGACTATGGCTATGATAGTGGCTTCGGAGGTGCTAACTACCTGCCTTGTCCTATTATCCCTGTTCCCTATGGTCCCTACCCCTTTGGTAACTTCTTCAAAGAACAAAGTGGAGAAGGAGGCTCCGCAGCAGCAGTTGAAGGTGACGGCATCAACCTGGTCATAAGTTCGGGAGGCGGATACTGAAGTTAGCTTAGTCTAAGATTCGGGTCCAAATATGTGTACCTTTAGAGATAGAAATTAAATAATAAATAGGATAAGTAATTAATAACAAGGATTTTCTTTAACCAAACATTTTGGCTAACTTTTTGGTGGAAAATATAATACTAACAACTATTATAATTATAATAATAAACAATGTTGTGTTGCTATGCTATAAAATATTTTTCATTTCCAAGTGTTTTAGACACCTTATCAATCCAAGTATTTTTTTTTTTACTTTTTATTCATAAATAAACATGGTATCTTCAACATTCATGAACTTAACATTTTTAATATGTTCAAAGTAATGTCATTCATGTACAAAAGCTTAACTAGAACGGACACATTCTTTGTACAAACTTTATGAAAATACATGAATAATTACTTTGAGACCCTTGTCAATCTTCTCTTGAAAGTTAAAATGAAAATTTGCTTAGATAAACCCTTGATTAAAGACGACATGATTAAATAATACATACAATATAACCATCTACTAGCATACAGGTAGTATCTACTACTCTAAAAATAATAAAATTTAGACCCTTAGTAAACAAAATATAAGGTTATTTGGAACCTTACTGAAGTTATTTTTACATGTAGACTATTGTATGTACATGTATTTTGGATTATTGGAAAAAAATATGATACATTAATCGGAATTTCGGAAATGAGCACTGAGGTCTCGGACTACCACGCCAGAATATAAAAAAGGAGTGAGCATTAGCAAGTCGTAAAGCGTATGAACAAAGAAAAAGTCTAGATTCCAAGTTATATTATCATGAATACATAGTCGGCTCTAACTAAAGTTACTCAGATAATATTGTATTACAAAGAGAACTAACCAAAGAATCTCTTATCCTATACTCAGATAGATCAAGAAATGTTTATTTCAAAATCACTGATGTGAATTGCGGGAGGGAAATCAAGGGAAAAGAGGATATCCGCCGTACCAGCGAGATTGTTAATTGACATACTAGCTTCATGTACGACGCATATTTCTTAAAATTCTAGAAATATCTTTTATATTTGGGATGATAAGTGAGAAAGAAAGTAAGAAGTGCGTATCTGGTTGACATTGTTTGTCAATTATAGTTTTAAGAGATTCGTATTGTCAATCCCAAAATAACAATATTCCATTTAATATTAATCCACAATAGTCAATTTCCCTCACCGTAGAAATGACACATAATACAATTAAACTGTTTAATTTACATATTATTAATAAACAAATAAATAAATATTATATATTGTTATTTAGTTCTTTCATCCTTTTAACGACAGACAGAACATTGACAATTTTATATCTCCCTGATCTAGCAGCAAACACTCAATAGATTCCATTTACTATTCGGCTGTTATAACATGCCAGGAAGAAAAGTAGCTATGAGCATTCTTTACACCCAGACTAGTATGAGTCGTAATATTTGCTCGTGTAAACAGTCTAGTCACTTACTGAAACACATTATAAACGAGGTTCATGAATGCCTTAATAGGGGTGCCTTTAAGGGCCAAATTAGTCTCCCTTATTCATAACGCAACCCCTACTTTCAACATTGTTTTAGTAACTTTACAGCCTAGGGGTTACCCAATTTAACTCTAGAACTTTTGCTTCACGAATACGCAATATTAAAATTTTATTCAATAATTTTGCTTGCAAATTTTCTTGTTAACTGTTTTGACATAGTATTGTTTAAAGCCGATAAATAAAATACGCATATTGAGTTAGATAGTCAGAGGTTAGAAAGTCAGTGTTGGTCGCAAATTTTATAGAACCGCATCGATTTTTTTCACCGAATAAGACTTTATTTTCGTCATGTATTCGCGTATATGTTTACTTAAACGTTCCTATAAATTCACCATGAACCAACAACCCTTCTATTTTTGACTTTGTTATATTAAAAGTCACGTTTGATATGACTGCTCATGTACCAACTCCCAAGGGCTTAGTATTTTTATAATTTTAAATACCCGTTACCACTTCCTGTAATTTGTTGTATTTTTGTATTTTTTCATCTAACATATAGTCCAATGTATATTATAAAACTTCAGGATTACTGTACTGTACTTATAACTGGGATTGAAAGTACTCATTTCATTGAGACAATAATTTCTTCAAAGTAGGAAACAAAAGAAAGATAGCTAAGGACCACAGATGCATCAAATGCTTCAAAACGCTTTGTGTTCTCACAATATACCGCTGTTATCTCTTCATGCAACAGCCACACGTGGAATCCTTTGTTGAAACCCGATAGCACGGGGCCTGTTACCAAATTATCATGAACGATATCTGTGGAACGTGATGTTTCTTGCCATACCGACCTAGTTACAAAACTATGAAGGAATAATGTAATGTCGTTAAGTATTCGCCTATTTAAACGCCAGAGCCAGGGTATCGGAAAAGTCAGTCACCATGTCACACCTCAAAGTAGCTGTTTTGGTATTCGCTGCTCTCTTCTACATTCTCGAGGTATGTGCTTTATTATTCTAGAATATTCGTTCGAAAAATTTATTTTTACGTACTATTTATTCAACCTAACTATACGTGCACTATACACTTGATTTTGGTAACGCCAATTCGAAATCGATGATATAGATAAGAAAGAACATCTTTCTTACGAACACAAATCTTACATGTACATTACATGTTCCTTTTTTAAGGTATTTACCATCTATGCATCTTACAAACGTGTACTTTACACCTACGTTTCATATATTTATTAATTAATTCATCTAAATTAATTAGTACGTCATCAAAAGATTACCGTCAGGGTGACGTACATTTAAGAAATGAATAAAGAAATAAATCTTTTTAACATTTATTAACAAATGTACGTCATTCCAGACCCAAACGGTCCAGAGTCAGGCCATTGGTTACCCGGGACCCGGATACGGATATGGCCACTACCCCATCTACGCTGGCGGGAACAACAACGATGACGACGATTGGCTACCCTTCCTTCTGCTGGCTCTATTCGGAGGTTTCGGGGGAGGCTTCGGAGGTGGCTACGGCGGCGGATGCGGAGGCTGCGGCGGCTGCGGAGGATGCCGCGGTTAGAAGAGAGAAGAAACCATAAGAGATTGTTGAGCATCTTCAATATTGTCTTTTTATATCACAGTTCAGGTCTCTATTTGTAACTTTCTTTTTTGTATGTTTCGATCGTCTAAAAAGTTTGGGTGTTTTATTTTATTGGATATTTAAAAGGAATAAGGATGGTCAATCAAATAATAATGCCATATCATTGGAGTCAAAATGGGAAGGAATTTATTTACAGAATTGAAGTATGAATATCAATACATTATTGTAAACTTACACAGCTCTTATGTTTCAAGAAGACATTCAATCAATACTGCAGCGGAAATATATTTTACTATTAAAAAATATAATATCGATTAGTAATAAGTTAATCTAAGATTCTATTGAATCACACGTCAAAATATTTACGACACTATTTATCTAGATATGCAAATACTATAATGTGCCTTACTATAGATTGTGAATAAAACGATATTACATAAAACTAAGTACGTGTTTTTCTTCATTACCTTGCTCTTGCGGCAACCATATCGCAACACACATATAAAGAAATGTCACAGTATTGGGCAACGTCCACAATATTATTTCAACAACTAGTTCCTACTTAGAAAAATATGCGTTGATTTAATAATTACTGTTGCAACAACTGCGTAAGTACTATAAAACAAATAAGCCACCGGAATTTCGTTGAATGTAAATCATGTTAAAACTTAGACAAGATCTATTACTGGATTGAATACATTTTCTATTATTAAAAAGATTTTTAATATGTACTTTCTAAACTTAAAAGGCTTCACCTTATGTGTTGCGATATTCGTTTTTGTCGCCTTGAATTTAGAGGTAAGAAACTACTTAAATAATTGTTAGTGGTAATTGTCTACTCTTATAACAGCCATTACACTATCCTCAAAAGACTATAGAGATATTTAGATATTTCATATAAGAGTTTTAAATTCCTTTACATATTTTTTACTTACAGTCGGTCGATGGAGGCAAAAGAGACATAGAACCTTCAAAATCGCTGTCTAGTAACAGTGGGTATAAGAGACCACTTACATATTCTCGTACAGATTCGTGTAACAAAAATAGACGATCTTCGAAAAGAAAACGAAAAGCATCTTCACAGGTACCAAATAGCCAATTAACTCCTGAACTCGAATTAGCAGCCCAAGATGCTAAGGCGAGTATAATGTCAACTTTAAAAGAAAGGAAAAATTCTGAGCACGAAAATACTAAAGGAAGCAATTCAGCTCAAGACCTGCTGAGTAATTACAAACGTAAACAAAAGTTAAGGCTAATGACTGCGTCATTAGATGATTTGTGTAAAAAATTGGCAACAGACACGATAAAAACGGAAAATTTGAAAAGGATACAAGAAAATACGGCTAAAAGTCTGAAATTCTCAACGAAAAAGTCATCCAAAAAGAACGGACTCTCAATATTGGAAGATATATCTGATAAGAGCATCAAGAAATTTCTGGATAATCAGAATAAGAAGCTTTTAGATTCACAGTTCAGAACAGCTAAAAGCAGAAAGAATAAAGTACCTGTAGATAAGAATACGCAAGCTCAAAATAAACAGTTGAAGAACGATCTATTAAAGAAACTTTTGCAGAAATCTCCGCTAGCAGCAAAACTTAATGATAGTACCTCAGCACATCAATTCATAGATGACCTAATTGCTTTAACTGAAGGCATTCTGAATGATACGGAAATTTACATAAACACAATACTTAGACATCCATCAGTGACAACAATATCCGAAGTAAGAGATCTTGTTGGCATCTTAGAGAATTTAAAAGAAATGATGGATATACTCGAATTTCTTAACAAAGATGGCACTTTAGACTTGCTTGACTCGTCAGCACCAGAAATAGACATAGATCCACATGCTACTACTAAAAATCCAGTTACCATGGCAACGAAGAAAACAGATAGCAAGCCTGTTACACCCAAACCAATTGTTGTTAAAGATGACAGTTCCTCTGCAAATGTCAAACCATTAAATATGACGTCATTGGAAGCACAAACACCAAATGCTTTGATAAATGTATCACCAGTATATACTAATACCTCTCAAGTTATCAGTGAGGAAAACTATGACGACATCGTGGCTAAGACTCGTGAAATGATGGACGTTATGCAAAATCTCAAATCGTTTGTTGTGATTTTGCAAGGGTTAGATAAAAATGTAACTGTTATTTCGTCACAAGTTAGCTCACATGAGAGCTTGGGTAACGAAGTTAAAGGTGATAAAGAGAGTCTGAGCGAAAATGTCCAAGTATAGGATAGTATATGTCGCATTTATCTTTTAACACGAAACGAAAGTTATTTATCTTATTACATCATTTAATTCAGGCGCTGCATATTCTATAACCATGTTATAAATACAACCCCGATGTTAATGATGTCCCCATAAGATGATGGAATTTACTATAATCCATGCCTATAAAAATTATAATACATTCATTATCGACTATTAAAAAATCACATAATCCTCAATATGATACACAACTGACACTCAAAATTAAAGGATTATTACTGCTATATGATTGTTTTTAATAATATTTTATTAAAGTTGAATTTCCGTTACTTTGTGTTTTAATAATTTCCAATTTGGATCAGAGGAATGAACCTTTATCAAATAAGTGAATTCGACTTAATACGTACTTCCATAATTGGTAATGGACCCCATATTATTGAATCGCCTCTTACTTATACAACATGAAAAACCAAATAGTCGACGGTCACTGACATGATAGTTCCCGTATCATGTTCAAAAAGCCGAGAAGTTCAATCAATTAATGCTACTTGCATTATACATATTATAATACAAACGCAAAGTAAACCAAGTATTAGTAAGTAAAATATGAGTAACTTTTATTTTAGTACATTCATAAGCACGGTAAATAATATACGTTTCGAGTAAATGTACTCCTCATTTTCTTAGTAGGCATTTACGACGATCTATACTAAATAGCATTTAGTTATTTCACATAAATAATAATTTACACATAAATATTTCCTCATGCGTGTTTGCACATAACGCATATTAAACTATTGTCACGTCAGTTAATTGCACAAAATCATTCGTCATCATAAAAACATCACATCTCTCAATCGGTTAAAAAGTTACCACATGAAAAGAACTTTAAAGTTACATAAAAACCTTTTTATTAAACCTCATTCTATCGGTTTATCTCTTTGATGCTTGTTTACAACGGTCACATCAAACGTTGAGCCAACATTTATTTTCCGTTGAAATCTAATTGTTACGCATAAGTGTTATTAACTTACTGTATCGGAGATTCAGTTCAATCAAGCTGCATACAGTACCTGTAAGGAAATAAAATAGATTTATTAATTATGTTTATTATAAAAGTGTGATAAATAAACTTATTAAACATATTTGGTATATCGTAATCTGTTTAAAATCTACAATATCTTCGACTCACGTATCGATTGAGTAAGTAGGTGATTTTAGCGTATAAAAGTAACTTTAAATGCAAGTTTGGTTATGATAACGTAATGGATTTGCGAGGAACGTTGCCGCTTGTTTTAGTGATAATAATTGTTTTGGCAGACACGGTAAGTAGCACGAGCTTGAATAATTAATTAAGTGTTATTTTTAATGAATGTGTATAAAGAAATAGTTTACAGTTAAGGAGAAAAACTTCATTTTGTATGAGAATTAGATCCATTATTACTTAATATCAGCTCAGCCCTAGTGGTAACAGACATATAAATTAATATGAGTTTTTCCTTATGCGTTCTGGCTTTATTCGTAGTTCCTAAAATTGGTGAAATATGACGAAAACTTCCGATAGAGTTGTCGAACTGTCATCATAGAGATATACTCTGTATATGTAAATATATAATTAATGCAGTTATAATAAAATGACATACCTATATAATTCGAATAACTAACCAAGTATACTAAAAGTCGTACTATATATTTTCAGATTTCTCTAGCTAACAGTACACCGAGACAAAAACACCATGCATTGCAGAGAGGCATCGAAAGGAAAACTCCAAGACGGACTAGAGATTCCAAAAATGATGAAAGTATCCTAAATAGTTTTGGTGGGAAAAGTAATATAGAAAACCCCTTATCAAGATACCAACAAGCCAAAAGCAAGAAATTCTACAATCCGTTAACGAGTAAGAAAAAGAATAACGAAAATGCTGGTAAACTTAGCCCTGAAATAGAGTTATTGTTTCCCAAAGTAACCTATCCAGCGAAAGCTAAAGATACTTTTATCGATGACTCACTGGGAACTTATCCAGACTTGAAAGAGTTCAAAAAGGAACTGGATGGCTGGTATGCCGACTTGAAAATCGCTAAAAAGAGCAAAACATCGAAAGCACCCAAAAAGAATAAACGTAGAAAGTCTTCGAAAGCGAAGAATAAAAACAAAGCTTCTAAAGCTAACAATAATATAGTAGAAACTATTGAAAGTAATAATGATACTGATCCAGCTTTAGAAGATAGCCCACATAAAATAACGCTATACAAAAATGAATATGATCCAGAAACAACTACACAAATAAATAACCTAACCAATGTAATATCAGGAAGTCACTCAGATCCTATCTTAGATACTGAAGCAGAAGATATTATAACGACAACAGAGAAAAACATTGTATTAACAACCACCCCATCAGTTAGTCATAATGATAAATATTCACAATTGGAAACATTTGAAGATACCACAAGCAATTCACCGAACAAAAATACAAATACAGACAAAGTTAATAAAAAAACTGATATCATGGTTGAAAACACAACGGATAAATCAACAAATACTGTGCGTAAACCTGTCAAAGGAAATAGAAAAAAGAAACAGGAAAAGAAAGCACCAGCTCTTATTAACGACGCCCAAAATATTAATAAGAATACAGTGAACGCAAAAATTGAAACTAAGAAACCAAACAATCAATGTCCCATTTCTGTTGAAGAAAGTGATATTTGCCCAATAGAAGACATTCCTGAAAATTTATCAAAGACAATGCCATCTCAAGAAGTACAATTACCAGAGAATCTGGAAACAAATGTACAAGTTGATAATAATCCGGAGCTCATAAAGAATTTATCTGCTATGGGTATCCCTCAACACATATTGAAACAACTGTTAAACTATGACGAATTTATAAGGCAGATGAATTTACTGTCAAGCATAACTAGCAATTATTCTAAGAAATGTGATGTTATTGATTCAGAAAATGCAGCAAACCTTGACAAGACTTGTGATGACAATAGTGATGAAACATATTTGAGTGAGGAGAAGAATGTATGCCAATCATCTTTAAATTCAACAGATAATTCTGGGCTATTGGGCAAAATATCGGATATTGAGGAAGTTGATAAAGAAATAATGAACACGGACGATGTGTTGAATGATTATGAAGCAAACATTAGTGATGAAACTAATTCAGGGTCGTGTGAAGATCCAGAGGATGGCAGTTTGGAGTATAAGGACATTAAAGGTCCAACAGGCTCAGGTAGTTTGTTTTCTTAAGTTAATATACACTACCCATTTTAAATAACAAAAGACGGACATACTAAAGGTGGTAAAATTTCAACGATAGTTCTGTCACAATCTAAGCAAATAAAAAGAGAACGTTATTTGTTGACTGCCAGTGGAGCGTTTTCAAAGACACAGCTAAATATTTCTGTATTTCGTAAAAACATTTAACAACATACCAATAAAAGATTATTTTAAAGGGCCAGAACATAACAACAAACAATGTGCAATAGTTTTTTATTAGTAGAAATCCTTCTGCTCCTACTACATGTTAGTTTAGTTAAAACTAATGTTACATTTATGATTGGTCGATATTAAATTAAAAAAATATGTTTGCTTTTCCAGTACTAAGAAAGATGTTGATGTTGAGTAATTTGCTGCAACACGTCTTCAAACCGGAAACCTCGGCTCAAGATGATTTAGACGAATAAGAACAAGCATCACGAAGAAGTAGTAGAAACACTCACAATATACTATTTAATTATTATGTTTATTAACTAGTTAAATGATTCGTAATTTATTGTCGTATAGTAATAAAAATAATTAATAAATTATAATTGAATTATACGAAACGCTTTTTAATACCAATACTGAAAGAGAGCCTGATAAAAAATACTCATTCGTCAAAAGTATATTTATCGCTAGTTTTGATTTAGAGTGAACTCTAAGTTTAGCTGTTTTCTTAGGTAAGCAATGAAAAGTTAACTATTACTCTTAGATGTCTTTATTATCAATAACTTCTATTTTATGAACTTACATATGTTCTTATATTATATATATGTAGACGGCGTGAACAGTTCTCTTTAACATATTCACATTAAGTTTAATAATAAGTTTTTAAACCCTACTTTAGCCATTCTCTCCTATTACTATTCTTATGTATGGTATTAGAAATTTCCTAGATAGAATAAGGTAGACTTAGAGCGTAATATGGTAGCCTAATCGGCTTAGTTCGTCGGTGAAAGTTCAGCTCCACTGTCCCACGACTTCGATGTCATCCTTCCCACACAATTGCCTTGCGATGTAGCGAGTTCCGAGTTCGATATGCCCCTTCCCTATATGGTGTATGAGAGTGCATTTGACTATATTATTGATGAAAGCACTGGTATTAAAACCTATATAGGTAATGACAATAAACACTCTATGGCGATATTTGTATGGCTCAAGGTTTGAGTTCGTAAGTAGTGCGTTTTTAAGGTATTACGTTTTTTATTGATTAAAATATTACGTTCATGGATTAAATATACGTCAACTATAACCCTAAATACAAGTGACATTTATACCTAACAAGGTGGCGTAACTATATTATATTGAAGTTCCATAATACTACGGGAACATATAAGAAAATCAGCAATAACAGTAACATTAAGGACACATATCTACATGATTGTTATGCGCAAAGTTTGTTCGTTACTATGCTATTTTTGTGATGGTTTCGAGATAGATATTTACGGAAAATGGCGACGTGAATACTTAGAGTGATCATTTCTTTTTATGGCACTCTCATAGTTTAGTCTTCTGCCTCTATATGGCAAACTAAATAGTATGTAGCAGTATAAAAACAAACAGTGATACGAAAACCACTTATAAAAGATATAGTAAGATTCATCCGCATATAAGACAGATAGTTACATTAAACCTACCCTATTACGCACGAAATACGTCTTACATACTATCTTAAGTACCCGTTTGCTAGTTACAAATTCAAAGGAGCGTTTTCATAACACGTCTTAGAAGTAACAAAGACCATAATCAGACTCAGACACAAATGTCACGTCACACGATAACCGATGTGCTCTGCAAACAAATGCAATTTGCTTACCATGCTAAGCTAAACTCAGTCATGACTAAGTTTATATAATGATGTAAGTTTAATACTAGTAGAATTCGTGGATCAATTTGACATGATACAAATATATGAATAACAAGTTTATTTTACTAAGACATTCATAAGATTCAGGACTTATGTATACACACTCCCTTTTTTATTGTGACGGAGTAGTCAAAGGCTTGAGAGCTCTTCTCCGAAAGATTCGATTCTCAGATTTCGAGGGCATGTTAAGTATGGATCACTCAAAGCCTGCGTTTCACTAGATAGACAGCACCCAATGTTATAGATAGTTAACCGTATCGCCGTATTTTTTTTTTATTTATTGTATATATCTAAAGGGGTAGGCAGGTTTCCACACGATGTTTTTCCTCACCGCTATGTATTTTACTCATGTTAATTTGTTTATACTTGAATGGTTCTCATTGCCGCATGGTTTTTAAAAGTTTTATTTTGACTATGGTTTGTGTTGTATATAAGAATAGGGCTTTTAATCTCAATGCCAGCAATTATACGTTTAAGAATCGATTCATCAATGAAGCATGTATTATTGATACTCATTTTAGATGTGTGTTGATTAATTTAACAGTATGAATGAAAGTATTGTGTTCCTACATTAAGTGACTGTAAGTAAGCTTCGATACTTTCTTTGTGTTCGATAAGTACTTAAATACTACGCTTTAATAAACAGCCAATGCCGCCGGAAGATAAAAATCGTTTTGTACATACATAATGAAATGCAAATGTGAAAGCAAAGACTAGCCATAGGCATTGAAGCGAGTAAATCCAGCATTCGTTAGCTATTTGTATTCGCAGAACGTTCAATGTTCTCGTTAGACGCTTTCTTTGATGTTCTTGGTATAGTTTAGCAAATAGTCCCATACTGATCTAGGATTCAGATGGAATGGTAAATACATTGACTATTGTTAGGCAGTTGTACGACACATCTTATGTTATGATATGTTTTAATACTTTAGGATTCTATTACACTAAATATGTCTTGATCTCTCTTACACTAGCCTCTTCATAATTACATATAAGTCTCCATAATCACTTGGCTACTAGACTAGACCCCATTGTTTCATAGTACTTACATAGGACATTTCATAAGACATTACTTGGTAGAAATAATTTACTTATTCCTCTACAGGAAATTGGTCGTGATTTGTGTATGTATGTAAATATTTTATATCGTTTAAAACAGGTAATTACTCTTATTCAACGGTATTCTACAAAGATAATATCACGCCACGATCAAATAAATCAAATGCCTGTTCCACAAAAGAACAAAGCTATAATTTCCCTTCATAACGTATTCAAATCTAATCAATTTATAAGCAATTACTTCATACTGGGCGAACCATACACTCCTTAAAGGGCGTTTGAAGAATAAAATCGAAATGTAAATAAAGTAAACCGGTTTCTCAGGCTGCAGTAATGATCGACCTTGCGAGATCTCGGAGATTACATCATATTGAATTGGCGTGGCAGTGGGAAGTGAAAGATTTAAGGTGCTGTGCGATAGGAGTGAATCTGATTTCACTTGTTTAGGTTCCGAGTTTATAGCGTAGGATTTAGTAGAAATAATGTTATGATTCAGGAAGATATTGAGATAAAATATAATAGTTATGGTTTAGATACATATGTAATAAACGTTGGATTGTACTTTTAGGTTGTTATTATATGTATGTATTAACATGTTTCCTAAGGTATTGGTTCTTTCTATCTAATATTATATGCTTTAGATTAGAATCTAAATAGCAGTATATATACGAACTTTGAACACTTAAATGCTAATTAATTATCTCAGCTCAACTATTCTAATTTATAAATAATTCCTTTATTTAAGCAAAATATAATTAAAACTTACGGAGGAACAATTAATTACTTATGGGTAAGTTCTTAAGCCAATCGATGTTAAAGCGATTTGAATCTAAAAGACATTAATTCAATTACGTTAAGCTCTTTAGGCTTTATACTGAATTACTGTAGAGGTGATTGTAATCATTTTCCTTTTACAAGTCGCATATACTGTAACCTGTACCATATTTAAAATAAATAATTAAAGAAAGTTACATAGATATTATAATACAAGTTATAAAAGATCAAGAGAAATAATCAAAAAGATATTAATGATATCGAACAAGAGGAAAGTAATAGTTTCAATTTTGTAATATAGATTCATATATGTGTTTACATATTTTGGTATAAGATATTCTTGTCAAGGCGGGTGCATATAGTGTAAAGAACAGAAGAGCATGTATGAGAAGCTCAATGGGTGTGAAAAAAGCAAGAGACTTCAGTCAGTATCGTTCCAGGTGGCGATCGACAGTCTCTGCCTATTCCGTAAGGCGTTAAGCATGAATAAATGTATCTTATGTATTTATAATACTTACTAATTATAAGTGTATACATCCAAAAGAAGGAAACAGTATTTTTGTACTCTGGAATGGAATAGCAAATCGTAATCATTCATTCTCAAAGATTAATCCAGTTCAAATGAAGCAGACAGGGAAATGGAACTATTAAGCACGCTACATAAATCTTTTGGTTCGTTCCTTATTTGTGACATAAATAACGGGAGACAGGATGCTGTATATTCTTGGTCAATGATTCGTCCGGATTCGTTGGTGTAATAGTGGTTTAATTCTGACTACAGTTCACGGATACAAACTTTACGGATGTTGAGAGTAGCTAGAGACTATTGCATTCCAAAGGTCTGGACTGGTTGAATTGATAATATTCTTAATAAGTAACTTTTCAACAATATTTTCAAAAGCCTATACTGAAAGTAAGTACTAGTGATTCACGGGAACCAAGATTAAGATTATTATTTAAAGGTCCCGTTAAAATGGCAAATTTTAAAATAAATATCATTGAAATTAACCCTTTCTTTTGTTTTGAATACACTATCTCTAATGAAACAAATGATTTGTGATTAAATTCGATTGTTATTTTGGTAACCTAGCAACACGAAAGTAATTTAAAAAAAAGTTGATCATAACTCCAATATATTTTTTGAACAAAGCTGATTAAAATACTGCTTATTCAATGCTACCTTTATAAGTCGGTAAAGTATAATATTTTACAAGCATTAGAAACCGAATAGTAAACGTTCATTATTAGAAACTGGGACACTGTTTTATTTTAATAGCATCTGCGAACTGTTTTGAATAAACATAAAGTTTTATTGAGCATCGACGTAACTACGTGTACCGTTCTGGAATGAAAATAATGTCAAACTAGATACTATTTTAATTTTGGTGTTCACGTAAACATTGAGAAAAGGAAATAGGAAGTTATTATAAAATTTAATTTTTCAATAATTTGTGGCCGTTATGCAGACATACAATGATAATAATAATAATATTTGGAAGTTATTACATCAATTGAACTAGCCCTTGCTAAGTACATTTAAGACTTGTGTTTAGGGTACTAGTCAACGTAAATTTAAAGAAATATATACTTATTATGCATAGATAAATACATATAATATAATCAACGATCGGACTGGAAAGCAGAAGAAAAACGTAGTTCTTAAGTCTGCCTCCACCTGGAATTGAACCCGGGACCTCACGATTAGCGTTTAGGCGGGTAACCGATCGCGCCACGGAGGTCGACGTCAGAAAGATGAAGATATTATAGATGTATATACTCTGATGAATAAAGATACAATACCCATTTATCATGATTAACTTTTTGAGTGATCTAATATGTAAATGTATCTTAAGGAATATTGATCCAGCACTTTGCGCCCATCAATAAATAATAATATTTCCTAATGCCTTGTTACATCTTAATAAAAGTTATTCAGTAAGCACATTATTTTAGTTGTATTAAAAACAACACTGACGCAGAATATACTATACTACCTTTGTTTATGTAAAATGAGATGCGGAAATGAACAATTAATTTTCGTCATTTGTTTCCATTATAATAAATAGGTAGAGTACCCGCCACATAAGGTGGCAGTAGCCAAACTTGGAACTAAATTTGACGTTTCCGCCATTGCGTGTTATTTTGTATGAAAGGTAAATTTAGTATTACCAGCGTTGTGTTTTTTGCCCACTCTTTGTAATTTTTATGTTTGTTAAGGGTGATTATAATAAATTGATTTCTGGAGTTTCTTGTTAGTTCTTCTCCAAGGGTCTCTGCTGAACTTCTTCTTCTCAATCGTTACGCTCTTATCAGAGCGGTCGTGGTCTTCATGACGTGGCATCTTGAGCAGCCGAAATGGTTGGTGAACTAACCTCGGTAAAAATATGTAAAGACAATGCTCAGTGCCATGTTTGAAATAGTTTTTTTACATACATACATACACATCACGCCTGATTCCCTGTAGAGGGGTAGGCAGAGATCACGGATCCCCATTTGTCCCGATCCTGACAGACCACTTTCGCTTCATTGACATTCATACATTCTCTAATACACTCTCGGCGGTTATAGGTACTCCTAACGTCACCTTTTTTCAATATAGCGTCTATCTGACTGTTACATATATGTCTTATTAGGCCGGCCCCTACGTAACCGCCCTTCCACTTCACTCATATATATTCCTTTTGTCAATATATAGTTTTTTTAATTTGTACTTAGATCATAAAATTACTTTCAAAGAGAGCTTATGATAGGGCCTATTTTGAATAAAAATATTTTGACTTTTGACTTTGGTATATTAATTTGTTTTATTTGAGTTTATAGCTCTGCAACCAAAGATCGTTACAAATGAAACTTCAATATAATGTATCGAGCCGTATGGCACAGTGAGTGCTAGTTTTGGCGTGTTTACTGGCAACACTGGATTACGCGACTGTGGCGACGCCTCCAACTGCCACCTTATGTGGCGGGTACTCTACCAAACAAATAGAGATCCCGCCACATAAGGTGGCAGTAGCCAAACTTGGAACTAAATTTGACGTTACCGCCATTGCGTGTTATTTTGTATGAAAGGTAAATTTAGTATTACCAGCGTTGTGTTTTTTGCCCACTCTTTGTAATTTTTATGTTTGTTAAGGGTGATTATAATAAATTGATTTCCGGAGTTTCTTGTTAGTTCTTCTCCAAGCTAGGGTCTCCGCTGATCTAACCTCGGTAAAAAACATGTAAAGACAATGCTCAGTGCCATGTTTGAAATAATAGTTTTAAGAGATTCGCGATTTATACTCATGATATAAGATATAAGGGTGTGTATAAGATTGATTGCAGCCGTGGGAAATCCTACGTCGAACACACTAAACGGTCTATTGCGGACAGAGTGAAGGAACACATAATATATGTAATATATAATAAGAAGGATAAGTCCCGTTAATTATTAATCATGTTTGAAATAGTTTAATAAACATATTTTGACTTTGATATATTAATTTGTTTTATTTGAGTTTATAGCTCTGCAACCAAAGACCGTTACAAATGAAACCTATAATGTATCGAGCCGTATGGCACAGTGAGTGCTAGTTTTGGCGTGTTTACTGGTAACACTGAATTACGCGACTGTGGCGACGCCTCCAACTGCCACCTTATGTGGCGGGATCTCTAGTACTGACAATAGAGTACCCGCCACATAAGGTGGCAGTAGCCAAACTTGGAACTAAATTTGACGTTTCCGCCATTGCGTGTTATTTTGTATGAAAGGTAAATTTAGTATTACCAGCATTGTGTTTTTTGCCCACTCTTTGTAATTTTTATGTTTGTTAAGGGTGTTTATAATAAATTGATTTCTGGAGTTTCTTGTTAGTTCTTCTCCAAGGGTCTCCGCTGAACTTCTTCTTCTCAATCGTTACGCTCTTATCAGAGCGGTCGCGGTCTTCATGACGTGGCATCTTGAGCAGCCGAAATGGTTGGTGAACTAACCTCGGTAAAAATATGTAAAGACAATGCTCAGTTTGAAATAGTTTTTTTACATACATACATACACATCACGCCTGATTCCCTGTAGAGGGGTAGGCAGAGATCACGGATCCCCATTTGTCCCGATCCTGACAGACCACTTTCGCTTCATTGACATTCATACATTCTCTAATACACTCTCGGCGGTTATAGGTACTCCTAACGTCACCTTTTTTCAATATAGCGTCTATCTGACTGTTACATATATGTCTTATTAGGCCGGCCCCTACGTAACCGCCCTTCCACTTCACTCATATATATTCCTTTTGTCAATATATAGTTTTTTTAATTTGTACTTAGATCATAAAATAACTTTCAAAGAGAGCTTATGATAGGGCCTATTTTGAATAAAAATATTTTGACTTTTGACTTTGGTATATTAATTTGTTTTATTTGAGTTTATAGCTCTGCAACCAAAGATCGTTACAAATGAAACCTCAATATAATGTATCGAGCCGTATGGCACAGTGAGTGCTAGTTTTGGCGTGTTTACTGGCAACACTGGATTACGCGACTGTGGCGACGCCTCCAACTGCCACCTTATGTGGCGGGTACTCTAATAGTCATAATAAGTAGAACTGTCAAATCGAGGCCACGGAACGTTCATCTGTCAAATCACTAGACCATAGTCTTAGTTATTATGCCACCAGAACTAATATCTTTGTCTAAAGTCCTTGTACACTGGAAGATTACTGATGACAGGTAAATAAAACATTTTGCTAAGTTGTAAATGAGTACATGTTTGGTGTAGCATTGCTAGATGCATAATAATTGACTGTGATTAAACACCATGGTGATTACGTGACATTGTCAAATGTACCTTTTCAGATTGTGTGTATTCTAGCCAGTATGAGAAGGGGTAAAATATAAATAAAATTATTTACCTTGACAATTATATGTATAATACACAACACTTTTATGGAATGAATTAATAACATTTATATTACTCTTCCTTAATCTTTTGTTACTTTATTTTAACTAAGTATGCCAGTATTGTACATTTACATTTATATCAAGACCTGCAATAGTCAGCATGTATACACGGTGATTAAAGACCTACCTGTCACTAACTAACATGAAATATAATCCTTAAAGTACACGCAAACAAGCCCATCCTTTACTTCATGATTCATATACAAAGTTTCAAAAATGCTCTTTAAAATTACCACCCCATAAGTTGAAAAACTTAGTAAGCAAGCTTCAAAGCCAAGCCAAGCCTATTTATTTTTACGAGAAACATGCGACCGCTCCCCCAAATAGTTTCAAACAGCTCGACGATAGAGGGCACTTTGCCAAACTGTGCTGTGTCGTACACCAGTCCAAATGCCTCTTGAAAAATTGATATTAATTTCAACCGTCTTTCGCTATCCAAACAACATGGTGGCAACATTTCTCTGATGTTTGATTTTTATATAAACTAACTAATAAAAGGTTTTACTTTTACTATTCTACAGTCTAAAACAATATACTTATGCACTCTTTAATAAAATATGAGTGATTGGCGTGACAAACTAACCTCAAATGATATTCATTAAAATATCCGAACAAAAGGATAGCAAGAGAAAGGGTTCAACTTTCATGTAAATAGAATACGTAAAACGTCTATTTGTAAACCTGCAACCACTAATGCGTTTACTATGTACTACCCAAGACAAGCACCCATTCATTCGCAAACAATCAACTTAGCTTACCGTGCGACTTCAAACCAGTATATACAACTGCAGTTAGAAGTACAAACATTTAAGCAAGGTAGACTGGAAGCCTTATATGGTCAGTCCACATTATCTAGGGCTAGCCCTGTAAAGGGACGTGTGTTGAAATGATAAGTAGGTGAATTAAGCCGCTTGTAAGTGACTGTTTTGAGTTATGCCGCTTTGCTCTACGTCTAAGGTTGCGAGTGAAGGAAAACTGCGTAAGTTGTAAGTTAAAGATAGCGTGGAATGTCATGTTTGTACTGTAAGCGTTAGATGACAGTGAAATGGTAGCGATTGTGATTTAGCAAAGGTTTCTAAAATACTTTATTATAAGTTATTATTGTACTCGAACTTTCGTTTTATTACTAGATTGAGTGAAATCTTTAATCTAAACTTATACTTAAATTAATCAATTCCATATTAATGAATTAATAATCGTTTTATGCGTCTCTTTCACATTTCAATTTCATAATTACCCAGCGAGTACTTAACGGGTAAATGAACTCATCTATTAATTTTATTATAATTACATTTCAATTCCATTTCTCCCATAAATAACTATGAACCGTTATCACAATATTCACCATGCAAAACTAAGAAATCATTATATTTACGTCTAACACTAGACTAGCGTATTAATTAATAAGGAAATAAATGTTATGCGCCTTATAGATAGTAGATTGACAAAAAGCATATATGTGGGTAAAGTGGATAGGTACTGTAATGATAAAAATAGTTGACAAATTACATATCAACCATTTACAAAGTCAATTGTAGTAAAGTCATTCGCTGTACAAGTAATCTTTACGTGGTATATGTATGTGTGAGAGACCTACCACACAGCTTTTGCTGGAAACAATGCGCAGTAATCTCGGGCAGCTTTCTCACGCCCTGACCAAGCCTAACACCGGAATGTCCGACCTTGCAGTATCGAAAGCTCAGTTGCGAAACGCGGTTTCGAAACCAGAAGCCCAAAGTTCATATTGAGACAATTGTAGCGCTTAAATTAATGGGGATTATTACTTTTAGTATTCAAGGGTAGAAGGACGACATAATGTGTATATATATATATATATATAAAGCTTTTACTATTCTCGGTCACTTTTCGCGAAGAATCTGAAATGCCAATGAAGGAAATATTGAAGTCTACAACTAGCCGTACAGTTTTAAAAATAATTAATCAATGACCAAACACGTTTTACTTACTATTCTCATTAGATCTGTTAAGTAAAGCAGTGTTTTCCGTGATGTATCATTGAATGATAACCACATAACTTTAACTGGAACAATACCTTGACGAATGCTAGGAGGTACGTTTAGTTAGTAATATAAAGATTGTATCTATGTCATATCATTAGCCCTCTGCTCTTATCCCGATATCCCCTGTCGATATCACCATATATCATATTGGGTTCTGATCATTTAATGAAGAAATATAGTACAACATTTGGTTTTAATGGTAAGGCTTTTAAGCTATATTAGTAAAGGTGCCAAGGTCTTTTTATATCCAAATTTATTACATATCCGTTTATTATAGATAACATGAAAAGTCACTGTAAGTAACACTTATATCATAAGTATACCATCTATGACATTTACATTATTATCCCCCTATGAAAGTGAGCGTACCTAATCTTCTGATGGGCATTAATCTACAAGATCTCGAAAGTTGTTCACCCCACTGTGACCTTTGCATTGTCACACGTAACCCTTGTGTACTATGTGCCAATACCGAGAACATAATGCCAGACGCTTTGTTCTTATTTAGCGCTCATTTATCAAAGGGTTTAGTTGCCTTGTAGATAATATAGGTAATCTAAATAGATATGTACTAATGGGACATGTACTAAGTATGAGAATAAATCGTCCAGGTTTTCTACGGTGATGGAAAACATTGTTAAGATACCTAGGTATTGCTCAATATAGGTAATAGTCAGTACATGTAAAGACGATAAAGTTCCCCATTTTTCACGTATGGTCTACCTCACAGACCGTGGTCTACCTAGTTCACATAGAATTAAAGTGACCATATATATAATAATCATTAGCCCTAGTTTCAAAGATGAACTACTCGTATATACACTTAAATTTCTTACCACCGTTGGATTTAATGATAGTAAATACTTATATATATATCGCTCAATGTTAACTCTACAGCATTAGCATGGCATTGAATCTGCTACGTAGGAATTTAATAAATAAGTATATTTGTAATGCAATTTTCACACCAGCCAAGGTAATGTAAACATTTTGATATCCAAGGCGTACGTAAGTAACAGTCGTTTCGTATCGCGTGGGTTTGACTTTATCCGACTAGTATTGAGCAATATGGAAACGATCCTCATTCATTAAAATACTAGTTTGTTGCCGACTTTCTGATCTCTATGCAAAGTTTCTAAGCCTCTGGCGTTTTGAGTTCAAGTCGACCACTGCGATAATTATGTAGGAAACTACGTAGCGATTTAAGACACATAGAAACTTCGACTATGAATGGTTCCGGAACTTACGCGTATATTATGTTTTAGTTTACGTAATATGTACGTATTTTCTTGACATACTCATTCTGATTGTTATTCGTTAGGAGATAGTCAGATATTTTCTTGAGCATTTCTGATATTGCGGTTGAGCATAAGTATATAAGTATGTGTCAAATTTATATTACATTCCACATAATTCACTTCAACTCAGAACATAATTTAATAGTTGTCATTCATTCAGAACCTCACCTTTACATCAAAAAGTTCTAAATTAGGAACCGTGACTTATGCTCACCATTTGTACGACTTACTTAATGATATTTATATTAAGGTAACTTTACAAAGGTCACATTACGTAAGAATTAATCAACGAGATGAGTTCGAAGAATTCTGCGATATTTTTACATTGAAAAGAGCGAAGTAGCAGTAGATTCATGAGAAGGATTTATTAATTTGGTTAATTGTACTAAAGTTACATAATATATTAAAAGTAAATTAATAAAATGGGATCATAATACCTCAATGAGAAAATGATATTCAAATTTGACAGCATCTCCAAAAAAGCCTATATATATATTTTATAATATATAAACAATAAATGTTGTTGCTTTGTGATTTTTTTCTAACAAAGAAGAAGTTATATTTGGTATAAAATAAAACACAACCCAAATCGGCAGAGAATATTTACGAGAGACTTATGTAACTTAAACTGTCAAATTAAAGTTCACTAGAGCATACCAAACACGAATCACAGACGATTCTCTGAATAACTTACCAACAATAAAAGTCTACATAGATATTTTATTGTGTCCAAAATAAAGTACAGTCAGTATGTGACGTTAAGTTGAGCATTAAAAGAAATAAAAAAATCGTTAATATAAGGTATATTAACGAAATTAAATAAGTATAATTAGCAAATATGTATAGTCAATTATTTTTTATTTAAAAAAACCAAAATTATAATCTTAAAATCAGTAAATACATTATCAAAAGGCTCTTAATTATTACATTGCTTTTAAATATTCTTTAATTTTAGTACCTTGACCTTAATTTACATATTTAAAGTATTGGAAAAAATAAATAATTTATTATTCTAAACATTCCAATACAAATAGTATTATGATCAACAGGGTTTGTACACCAATACACACAACACAAAAATACCTATAGACAAAAGATTCAAAAACCACGTTACACAATTGATTGAACAGTAGAAGTATCCTTTTACTCACTTTATTTAGAACGTTGAATTAATATCCATATATTATATTCATAGTTAACTAGGGAACCCGACAGACTTCATCCTGTCATAAAGATTTGTAATGTGGCAGTTTTTGGTTCCTACGTATTTTATAGTCGTGGCTAAAAATTCTCTTGAACAAAACCGTCACCCTGGTGATCGTTGTGAGTAAAAAATAATTAAATGAAACATATAGAAATTAAAGGATTAAAAAGTAAGTAATCTCTTTATTGTTAATCATGTGAATCATAATTATTTACAGAATCAGTTTTATTATCATTGTAGTGCTTTATGATATACGATGTTTTTTGTTTGATTACTTGGCGCATAGATTTATATTGTTGAATTAAAATCCAGACTGCAGTCTTTCATACACGTATTTATATTTAGGTTCTAATAGACTGACATATACGCAAGTACCAGTACATTATAGATAGAAAACCGTCGTTGTTGTCAATGCTGTCTGTACCAGACACGTGAACAAAAGGCCCATAAATTGCCATTAGGGAGACCTATTTGAGGAGCACCCACACAGCATCTGTTCGTCTCCCGTTGAAGCAATTGAATGTAACAATTAAAAGCCCTTTCCGTGTCGGAATATGCGTTTCGAAAGAGTGATGGGAAATGGGCTTGGCATAGCGGATCGTGAGTATTGAGGATTTATGTGATAGAAAAGTTTAAAGTTTTTGGATAATCTATGATGGTTTTTTGAATTGATTAGTTCGTTACCGCCCCTTGTTATTAGGTAAATTAGTTCTACATGCTGACCACTATGATCATAGATTTAAAAGTGTGAAATGAAAGTGTCTCAAACAAACACAGTATTATTTTCGGTTTATAACAGATATGAGACCACTATAACAATTTCGAATATCAGTTTGAGCCCTCATTTGAGGAAAGGGGAATAAGATATAGTAACACAGTTTTTGTTATTACAATCAATAAGTAAATCCCTAAGGAATCCAATGCAATCCAATCCAATGTTATGTATGTTCTAAAATCTCATACCAGTATAACAAATAATTCGGTACGCGTAATTTGTCAAATATTCCCACGTACGATGCTTCAAACAGTTTGCGCTTGCACCCAACCTGAGCAAAGTTTTATAGCTTGCAGGAAGGTGTGATTTCTATGGCATTGAGGCAGCTTCTTTCCAAATGCAGTATCCGCTGCTAGAGGCTCTAGTGACGAGTCGTGGGCGCGGCGTGGGCACGAGGTCGCTTGCATCACTCCAGTGCAGTGCAACCTTAAGAAACAGTATCCCACTTTACCGCATTCCTAGTAAGACCATTGTCAATGGATTGTGTGCAAAAGACATCTTGTTTCGGTTGTTTGTTGTTCGGTGTGGGTTTGAAGAGAATGTTCATATTTGCATTTGTTTCGATATGAATGAAATTAAGATTGAGGAGTAAGCTAGGTTGTGTTGGAGATCGACACTGTTTAACTAAAGCAGAGATCACAGTTCCCCATTATTCCTAATCTTGTCAAAATATTTTAGCTTCATGCATTGAACCTATGTTTACAGTGGTTATAGGTTATTCAAAACACACTCTTTATGAGTATATCGCCTAGTTATAAAACTAATGGCATTAAAACAATAGTTCTTATTACAAATCAATCTCTCGAAAGTAGCCTATAATATCACATGTCATGTTATCTAAGTAGGCAACTTTCGTGAGATTCTAAGGCAAATAAAACTAGTAATTAATCCCTTAGTCATCTCCTACGATTTTAAATCACCTGGTCGATTTGTTTTTTCTTAGTTATAACGAAAATAATTAGCATACTATTTATACTACAGACTAACACGAGACATACCTAAAACTATTCTTTAGTGTTCATTCTATTCTTTTATCTTTAAGTAGTCTGTAGGTTTAAGCTATCTGCCTATCTGTACAATGGTCTGCATTCAAGTACTTAGTATTAAATGGATTCAAGCTAGTATAATAGCTGCGTAGGTTGCATTCATGGTCACATGGTCAGATGTGACACTATGGTTATTCACGCTTTACAACATGCATATACTCACTTACATGAGTAATTTAAAATACAACATAATTGTAGCTTCTATTCTTCATGACACTGATTCACCGTCTTACGGAGGCTAAATTTACATAAAGACTCTTATGCCATATATTATAATATGCCATATGTAGTACATAAATATAGACGAACAGAATCAGGAACAAAAGGAAACTATGATCTCTACTTTCTCTTATATTGAGAAACCCTCTTCATGTATCCTTAGTGTAGTTGTACCTTTTCTGAAGTTATAAACAAAAGAATTGTTTTATTTGCGCGCGTGAACTTGAGTATGTACTTTAAAAGTTCTGATCCGAAAGTTCAAGTGAGGTAAGTACCTGCTTGTTTCAACGTAGGCTAAAGTTCAATGCCTTATAGATTTTATCAGACACCTTTTCACGACTCTTTTAGTGAATGGTGACAATCGAAATAATAAGTTTAACTGGCAGGTTGTAAAGATATAATTAAAAGAATACTCATAAAAACGCAATTTAATATAAATTAATAATGTTAATTCTACATACGTAATTTAAGTAAAAAACATCACGAAAATTAAGTTATTAAGTTGAGATTAATAACTATAGTTGTCAAAAATTCACTTGGTCTATCGCAAACAAGCGATTTTTACCAATAAAAGTTCATCCTCAACAAGGTTCTGTCCATCCCATAGATAAGAAAGGTTCATAATATTCAAACAATGTATCCAACAAAAACTCGTGTTGGCAGCAATGTATTAAGCACTTAACATCACGATAACATCGCAGAGAGCCGATAAATAAAAACAAATGTTCGTAGATTAAGATCGAACATTTTGCAATGCCGCCTTTTACAGCTCGCGCGCTTTCTACGATTGAAACGTCAAATGGTATTAAGCCTTTTTTGAATTACCTTTTTTCGTAGCTGTCAATTTTCTCTAGTTTATAGTTTTAGCTATACAGCCGTTCTAATGACTTCACAGTAAAAGTTTTGACAGTGAATTTCTTATTTAAAGTTTTGTGCATCAAATATAAACTTTTATCTGATCTTAATTAATTTGTAATTAAATAAGCGGAAATAGTTTGTTATTGTATTTAATATTATATACCTCTCTAAGATGGAACTTCTTTACTCTCATGATATGCGAACAGATTTGATTTGTATTCAAGTCATCACTTCCGTAACTTGTAACTTTACCTCAATTCGTGAAACTTTCATTCACCTTCCTTCATATGTCTTGTAAGCTTATTGTATTCATTGAAATTACTCATTAAATTTTTATGTGTTCGTATGAACAACTATTCTCATTTTAAATCTGAATACTACGTTTAATAAAGGCCTTGTCAGACGGTCGCGATTCTTCTTAACGACCATCGACACAGCGCCAACAGTTGCGAATAATTGATTTTTGTTGTGCAACTGCTTATCGATAAACCTTAAGAATATTCAACGCAATCGTTGGCAAAGTATTCAGGGTCGGTCAATAATTTCGCGAGTGTCTGAGCTAGCCCTTAAATATATTAATGATTGACATATGTATAGTCTATGTGGCGGGAAAAAAATCTCGAAAAATATATTCAGGCACGTACACAAAAATATTTTGTTTTAATTTAAAATTGCGCAAACTCAAATCAAATAATTGACTTAATTATAGAATTTTACTTGTAAGGCTTAGTTTAATTGTGCGTACAAGTAATGCGGAAGCTATATTTTCTATGCTCCAAGTATCGTTAAGGACTTAATCAATATACGCTCATATATGTATAAAACTTACAACCGTCCACCGTTGACATACTTAAATGTAAATCGAAATACTATGACAACTCTCACTTGAACAAATCCTTGAGACTAGAATTTCAATTTGGAATCTAATTATCATTGCAAAGCTGGTTGCCATACGTCATTGTGTTGCAGATAGGCCAAGATAAACACGGGATTAAGTGCTCAACTTTGTATCTGGTATTGCGTGAGGTTTAGGGATGGGCTTAAGTAAGATATTGCAAAGATACTGGTATATTTTCTAGTAACATTTATTAAATGCAGAGATGGTTTTCGTATTTTCATGTTGCTTATTTAGTTGGTGGTGTTTTTAAGTAGAATAAAATAAATAAAGTAATCAACAATGGATGCTAAATTCTTAATATAATTTTTACTTGTATTTAGAAGTCTTGTTTAGAGTAATTTTTGTAGGATAGCGTTTAAAACTTTTTAATTGTTATTTTTTATTATCATTCTAGATCTAATTACTCTATATTGATTCTCATATTCCCTAACAAAAGAATTTTTGAATAGCACCTCCTTTTTCACAAACCATTCCTTTCAAAATTCAATGGATAGGTTATCATTAGATAGTTCTGGATATTCATGGGTATATTGAGCGCTCAGTATTGAAACCCCATCTCTATTGCGAACAAATAAAACATTGAGCCGCTTTCTTGAAACGATAAGCTGTTTTGTAACAGCTATAAGTTAACAATGTGCCAGAAGAACTAACCTAAGTGCTCTATTATAGGTTACACTGACTACATCTTGTTTGCAAAGAGCTTGGATTTATGGCTTGCTGATTTATTATACTGGCAAATTTTTCAATATCAATTCATATTTTTCGTGGCAAGGATTTTGTTTTGCAGCTTAATACTTACTGGCAACATATCATAGTAGCTATAAGTCGAATACTACTCTTACTTGAACATGATTACTATATTGTAAAAAAAATTAAAAGGCGGGAAATCTATTTCGCTGTCAAAATAGTGTGACCATTCAATTAACTTAATATAACTAAAATCTAGTGCTTTCTACACATTATTACAAGGACTCACAAGTATTTAAAAAATACAACAACGCACTAATACCAATCCAACATTATAATGACCCGTATCACAGTATTTGTCACCTGTTCACACGGCCAAACACTATGGAAAGTATGCGTACTATTTACCCGCATACATGGGTAATACAATCACGATAAAAAAGTACATGTAATTCGCATTGTACCGTATTTTGCACTTGATCTAAATGTGCAGATTTGCAGTCCATTCACGTAAAGGGGCGACCTACTTAACTCTAGTAAACAACTCATTCATATGAATGTATGTATAATGCCTAATATACTATATGCTTTATCAATTTTAAATCGTATATAGGGGCACAAACAGTGTGACAGAGTTTTTTAAATCGGTGGACAATACAGAAGTTAATATGTAGATTAGAAAAAAACCATTTATACACAGATAAACACCCATCGACAACTATTTCATTGTTTGGTTTTAAGACGTGCTTATTTAATAAGCGATTGCAATAAATAATGATTATAGTAGCAACGCTGTCAGCGGATTAGTAAAGTTTGATGTTATTATATCTTTCACTTTAATACATCTATATGATCTGTAAATTTAGTGATTATATGGAATCATAACATAACATATCTATGATTATTTGTATAGGATTAACTTTAATGTGGGCGGCAGGCGTGAATTGAGTGAGGGGTAAGTTAATTGGGAATTTATGATGGAAGTAAATAATGGATAAAGTTAGTGAAAAGAGCTTGTGGGACTTTCGACAGAATTTTGAATATAGTAAAGAAATAGATATATATCCTTCGATATTTGTATAAGATCGAAACTATAATCTTTTAAATATGTAAAAAGAAAGTTTTACGCAAAAATAGAAGAAAGTTATTTTAAAAAGCATCACTAATTAAACTTCGACATTTAAAAGCATCTTGCATTTCTCTTCTGCATACACAACGCTATGTAAAGTCCGGCTCTTTCATATGGTTACTAGTCCATTTATTTGCAAAACCGTATCGAATAGTCAGTCGAAACAAATGCTAAACAATAGAAGGAAGACTAACATTCTAGCATAATAATATGAATTAGTCTGCGGCTCAAACAGAATGTATCCAAGCTGACTTTCTTCTTGTGATATCCTTAAAAAGGTCAGTAAATGTTTCAAGGATAAATTAGAGTTTTAAAAAACCTTCAATATTGTGAATTTTGACATTCAAGTAAAAGTTTTCAAGCAAAGAGTTTGCGTACCTCCTTTCTCTGATCATGGCCGTGAGTGTATTTTAGCGTATGGAATATGTCATTTCATTGAAATTCATTTACGTTAAACGTTCGTTCGCACCTGCGTAAACATATTTTGCTTTAATAAGTACAGGTAGGTGTAATACGTACATAAATATGTACGTACGTATATAAATATATCTTTTACACCCTAACTTACTTCTAAATATTAATAAATGAATATATATATATATATATAGGTAAAAGATTTATTTTTATGGAAAATTTACTCTTACAATATATCACGTTGTAATTTGACACTATTTTTATATGTGGGCTTGACCATAGACAATCTCGACAGAATAATAAATGACACACACGCTCTCACTTCACTTCAGAGAATATCTCCTGTCAAATTTGGCATAACTAGTACAACTATTATTATAAATTGGAACCTATTTACTCCACGACCTTCATTTTCGTAACTACAACCCATATACACTTTGACTAGAACCTTGAAACACTGAATGACAATTTCTAACTCACTACACTACCCACTGGCGTAGGTACTAAGACATCTCCACACGTTCATTTATGCAAATACTATTCAAATGATTAGTTTCACGGTTAAACTGTTACGCAAACACAAGCTACATATTAAAACGAGAGTTACTGGTTTTTAATGATCTTTTAAAATGCACGTGCAAAAACCTATTTTGAGAACACATTGAAGAACTAGTTTCATGAAAATCTGGTATTGTGATTGTCTCCGGCTGAGCTGTAATTCTGGTGGAACATTGGTCTGTTATATTTTCGAATGGGAAATAATAAAATCTTTATTTTTATTTAAAATCGTTAATAAATGTCTAGGGCGATGTCGTTTACTTATTCAGACGTAAAGAAAGCGTACTTTTATGAATAAATATGCTTTTTCACCTTTTATCGAAAATTTTATTCATCAGGTAATCAATATATATAATATTTTGGTTCTTTTCCGTTTACAAAAATAAATGATATAAACTTTAACGATTAGTTCACTTCAAACACACATAAACTCTAACTTAGTTTAGTAAGTAGTAGTAAGTTTAGTATGTACAAGTTATACGTCCTAAAAAGGTCACATTGTAGCTCCGCCGAATCAAATATGGAGGATGCGTGCAGAAAAGCCTATAAGTATTCAATACATTGCCTGGTCCGTGACTGACGCTTTCCAATTGATTGTATGTTAGGCACTGCAGTTTGAAAGGAAAGCCACCAATGTATAGACGGTCCCAAATCACTTAAACGCTCGTCTCTACGGATGATTGACCATGAAAATCGGAATACAATCGGGGTTTACGACCTAGAATTGCTATATAGTTGATTGCTTGTACGATTATATTAAGCGTAAATAATACGTACATATATGTACAATGAGCATTCGTAGCCATAACGTTTAGTTTTCAAAAGATTGAAAATAAATTTACTCTAATTGTTGGTAATACATATAAATAAAAAGAGCAAATCGTATCAAAGATTAACAATCCAAATTATCACTTTCATCTCAACATTGCAGTTAATGACATCTTACACTATCGGATATAGACGACTTGGTACGAACTTATTTATTATATATAAGCAATAAGAGACATTCAAATGATTAATCATTCGCAATATTTTCACTCGCCAAACACTTTTACTTTTGATTTATGCTGCGTCACTAAGCACGTACTCATCAAGCCATCATGAATCTAAGACGATATGAATCTCGCTGGTGATCATCTGCATACATCTTCTGCAAAGGTCATCCGGAGGTCACGTTGCTAAGCGACTCTCCACTGCATTTCTAATGTGGCAGCAAACATCGTCATTTATGAAAGGGCAGTAAGGGTATTTCCTGTGTTAATATGTGAGAAAGTGAACTATGGGTTTAGTTAGCTTTGAAAGTTTCGAATGAGACATCGGAACAGGATTTAAAAAATGTTAGAAATTGAGGATAAAAAATTAAAACGTGTATTTGTCTTATTTCACCAAAAACGTAACGTCAAGAAAAAAAATTAGTGGCAGACTCTTTGTTAAGCAAGAATTAAACCTTATTGTTGATTTTTTACTTGTGTTTTTACATTTTACACTTATGGCACTAACCAATATTCAATTTTACAAAAATTACTTACGTGGCCTACTTACCTATGTTGCGTACATTACAGATTCTTTACTCTAAATTCCTACTTGTTTTGTTAACAGTTAGAAAATAAATAAATAAAAGAGATTCAACTAAAATTTCCGTCCGGACATGTAAATTTATGTAAATCCGACGATTTCAATCAAAAAGGGTGTTATGACATAGCATTAATTGCATGTTTTATCTGCCTCCACTTCTCATGTAAGTGTGTTAAACATTATCAAATTCGAGATTTGTTACATAAGCCAAGCGGAAAAGTAAAAGTGTTCCGACTTAGTTGCTGCCAGATTTTGACGATTCTATCTTCGTAGGAAACGAGATAACATCTCAGAAAGCCACTGTAGTGCTCTTTGAAATTGAGCTGTCAAAATTAAACACTTTATTACTGTCCAAATACGTTTGTCGATTCTAATATGTTGCTCTTTGCGAAAATACGACCTTTTCTTTTCTCAATGCCGTCTTGTTAGTGAAGAAATAAGTACAGACTGCTTCATGCAAATTGAACACTACATATCTGTACCATAGTCATATTATTTGTGCCTGTAGGTTCATATATGATTACGTTTATATGTTAATTACTTATGTAAACAACTAGATTCTTTTCATTTGCATTTCCACAGTATCCCTTCCATTTTGTACACAAACTGTGCGTAAAAACCTGGCTTGCAAAGCTTACACGGCTTGTGACTGTTTACTAGATTAACCCTGTAATTATTTCCGCCAGTTTGTTTACAAGTTGCGTGTCAACATGCGACAGAAGCATTGACCCGTCGTCCTTGCCAAGCTTTCGTTTGACCACCAGAATGTACCAGCGTTGCTTTCCACGATCACCAAGGCCACGGGGTTACAAGCGATTTTATCTTGAAATTCTGTAGTTCAAGCTTGAGTCACTCGAGCTTATGATTCAAGTTGTCGACAATTATTATCCCTTGAATGTGAGGGTGTTGTAAGTTTGAGTGTAGAGTTTAAGTTGTTTATGGTTTCGTATTTTTTATTAGTTATAATGGAGCTTGTTGGCTGTATTATGTATTTATTTTTACATAAAATAGAACCTCATTTCGATGATTTTTAATTTGATTATATAATTTCAATGTTCAAGAAAATCTTTCGCAACTCAGTGTCGTGAATAGAACAGACACAATACGAATTTTAACAGGTCGATCTTTTAGCTTTTACTTTACAATTAATTAATGGGTAGAATGCTTTTTTATAAAAAAACTCACAATTTAATATTTAATCGTATATGTATGTTTGCACAATTAACAACTTCTCAAGACCCTCTTTTCGCTTACGCATGTAGAATGCATTTTTTCAATGCCAGCCTCGCTCTAGAAACGGCAAATAATCAACTGACCTTGACATTATATTACGGTTACAAAATTATCTTTGTAAACAAGTAATTACATTTATAATTGTCAATTTTATTTCTCGCCGATTCGCGGCAACTAGTTTACGCAAACTAATTGATTGAACATTACAAGCTCACGTCTGTAATTCAATCCGATTAGTCGTTAATCAACTAAGCGTGAGGTTTGTTTAGTGATGTACTTATATGTCGATAATTTAATTATCGAAAACTTACTTTGAAAAGTTTATAACATAAAAATGTATTTTCTTTTCTCATGGTGACGTTTTATGATGTATTTTCATTGTTAGTTTTAAGGTAGAGTACCCGCCACATAAGGTGGCAGTTGGAGGCGTCGCCACAGTCGCGTAATCCAGTGTTGCCAGTAAACACGCCAAAACTAGCACTCACTGTGCCATACGGCTCGATACATTATATTGAGGTTTCATTTGTAACGATCTTTGGTTGCAGAGCTATAAACTCAAATAAAACAAATTAATATACCAAAGCCAAAAGTCAAAATATTTTTATTCAAAATAGGCCCTATCATAAGCTCTCTTTGAAAGTTATTTTATGATCTAAGTACAAATTAAAAAAACTATATATTGACAAAAAGAATATATATGAGTGAAGTGGAAGGGCGGTTACGTAGGGGCCGGCCTAATAAGACATATATGTAACAGTCAGATAGACGCTATATTGAAAAAAGGTGACGTTAGGAGTACCTATAACCGCCGAGAGTGTATTAGAGAATGTATGAATGTCAATGAAGCGAAAGTGGTCTGTCAGGATCGGGACAAATGGGGATCCGTGATCTCTGCCTACCCCTCTACAGGGAATCAGGCGTGATGTGTATGTATGTATGTAAAAAAAACTATTTCAAACATGGCACTGAGCATTGTCTTTACATATTTTTACCGAGGTTAGTTCACCAACCATTTCGGCTGCTCAAGATGCCACGTCATGAAGACCACGACCGCTCTGATAAGAGCGTAACGATTGAGAAGAAGAAGTTCAGCGGAGACCCTTGGAGAAGAACTAACAAGAAACTCCAGAAATCAATTTATTATAATCACCCTTAAGAAACATAAAAATTACAAAGAGTGGGCAAAAAACATAACGCTGGTAATACTAAATTTACCTTTCATACAAAATAACACGCAATGGCGGAAACGTCAAATTTAGTTCCAAGTTTGGCTACTGCCACCTTATGTGGCGGGTACTCTATTTAAACGATTAGCTTTCCGCTTATAAAAGTCAAATTGCGTATAATAGCATTTCAATTATCATAAACTTCATCATACAAATAAAAATCAGTACAAGATACAATGATGACTGTATCTTATAACATTTGCAAATTCAAATGTTAATATTGAACCAAATAACTTTTGTTTCAGATTTATGTTCAAAATATTTACTATAGATCTAATTTTATGTATCTATAATTTATATCGACAATCTCATTGCGTTCGATCAAAATTTAATTAACGCACATCCCTATCAAACAGGCTAATATATGACAGACATCTGTTATTCCTTTGACAGAGCGAGACGTATTGCATAAGTGCTCTCGTTCAATGCAACAGTTACACAGAATCACTGTCTGTATCGAAATGGCAACAGCTGACCTGTATCAGGGTGATTTTTGATTTCACGTCATGTTATGAATTGCATACTTCGTCAAACTGCTTAATAATGGTCCAATCACTTTAAGATTTCACAGGTCGAACGTAGGAACTCATATCAACAAGTCTCAAATATGGTTGAATCATAATAACATATATGAAAATATTGAATAAGTTGTAAAATTTAATGAGTATAATATGAAGTAAAAGTGCGAGACCTTACTACTAAGATAATGTTGTGTTGTTCTAACTTATATTATTTTTTCTTTTCTTTGGTAGTACATTTTATGTGGAGTAAAACTAAAAAAAATAACATGAGCCTCTAAAATTGTCTCTTTTACAATTTTAATTTTGCGAATACATGAAGAACTCTGCCACGAGTAGTGTAATTTCTATTAATTTCGCTAAAAGCTTTTAGTAAAAACGTTTGGAATTTCGGTCAATTATTTTTTCGTATTACGAAATCTAGTCACGTCCATTCTGTTTTTATCAGATTCTTAGTAATAAACAATAATTGGCTAAAAAACAAAGCTCTCCCACGCAAACTCACGCTAACTGCCCAAATTTTTGTTTGCATATTCTTTTAGCGAATTCAACTTTGAATACCATGCTGTTCGGATGGTAGGTATTTATTTACGCAATGTTTATTTTGAGATTTAGGTATCATAAAGAATGATTTAGACGTTTGTATTGTTAAATTATAAAGAATCTCGGGTTTGGAGATACCTCATCACTAAATCAATACCGAATTAACCTTAGCTGAAGTGTCTGAGTATTTTAAACATATCTAGATACCCTATCGTTACAAGAATAGAAAAGACTTTTCAAATTTTGTATAATATTCTTCCTGTCTTAAAAAGGAATTTCTTACTTTGAAATAAATCTTCAGATCATGAACGAAAAAACAACGCAAATTATATTTTCGAACCAGTTGATCCAACATCATGAAAACTGCTATAAATAAAGAGAATGTGCGACTTTGTCGATGAAATGAGTTTCTTTCGTCATGTTTCCAGTATAGAGCATTATTCATAAGCTCGTGCGTGGCTGGTGTTCGATCCGAATGCACTGGATGGCTGGCGATTCCCCTCGCCGCTCGGCGCAAAGCCAAATATTCTCGCTCTTACAGGTTAAAATTAGACCAAGTTTTTTATGTCTCAACCACTGTGCAGAGGTGAACAATCTTTGCCACAGATTCGGTGCAATCGAACCACTGTGATGCAGCCAATAATTCAAAACTAATCGATAAACGTAGAAAATGTCTGCCATTGAACTTTCAATGGGTTCGTGTAACGCACACGAAATCATAATCCTTATCTTGTGATTGTTATTCCATGTGTGTTTGGGATGTACAGTTAGCGCTACTCACGAATTAGTGTGTGACACCAATTGAAGGACGAATCAAAAGGTAACTAGGTTATTTTTCGAAATATGTTATTGATGAAAACAGATAACTATCTTAATCCACCTTTTATCTACAGGTCCTCTTTGTGTTAGAAAACATTATTTAAGACGATGTACTGACATTCTTGCCTAGTCCGAGTAATAAATGTTTTCCGTGAAGTGCAATGGAATGCAACGAACTTCTTTGTTTACCTGAATCTTGGCACAACGTTTTCTCTAACTATTTATAACAAATGTCGATGCTTTCAATGTATATTTACATTATAATTTACGATATCGCAAATAGATTTTGTAATTTACTACACCTACTAACTAGATTAAGAACATTATTAGAAAATACAGGAGCGAACTCCATGCCACATACCTGTGCTCTATTGGAGACGTCGTGCGGTCCCCTCCAATTGGTAGTGGCTGGGCCCGTCTTCCTCTTGGCCAGCTCCAGGGTGGCTTCGCTGGGGCACTTCTCGAACATGAGCACCCGCTCCGCCACGGAGCCTCGGGTGAGGAACGGCCTCACCGGAGTCAGCCCCGTGACGCCATTGGCCTCGGCGGCGCCTGCACTGGAGGCCCTTCGCGCACGGGCCTCGAACTTGGACCTGGCTTCCGTCACGTGGGAGCCGAAGGAGGCGCGTCTCTCGCTTGACGCCCCGGCCACCGGCTTGCGGGCGCCGCCGCTGCAGTCCACCCGATCCTGGTATCGGTTCTTGGCATAATCCACCATGGACATGGGCGGCACCACGTCAGGCCTCTCGCTGGTGCGCTCGGCCACCACGCCGCCCGTCCTGAGCGCCCGCAGCAGCCGCTCCTCCTCGCGGGCCACCTCCAGCCGCATGGCGTCCGTGCGCTTAGCGCCAGCATGGGCGACGATGGCACTGGCCTTCTCGGGGACTAGATCTGGGGGCAGGGTGCTTTCCAAAGGCACGGCCACTCGCTGAGCCACGGGTGTTTCTCGCCGTGACTCTGGTCTCGGCTCCCTAGGGGTTTCCACCCTGGGTTCTCTTCTTGTCTGAGGCTTCTGCCGTAGCTCGGGCTTGGTCTCGGGCCTCGCCTTCGCCCTGATGCCGTCGCTGAGCTTGAGCCCGTGGGTGGGCGTCGGGCGGCACGACAGGATCTCGGTGGGCGCCAGGCCGCGCGCCTTCCACGTCTGGTAGATGGCCTCGGCGTGGTCCGAGATCTGCTTGGCGATGGCGGCGATGTCCTCCTCGCCGGTGTCGATCTCCCTGCGCGCGGTGGCCGCCATGGCCGCTCTGAGCCTCTCACGCCGCCCAAGGGCACACCATACACCTCACACTCACTGCACTGGACTCACTCACAGGGAAGAGCGCTATCACTGGTCGTCCACCTGTCGCGAACACTCGCCGAGCTCGCGTGCGGTAAACAAAGAGGGCGGCGCGGAGATCGCGGTGCGTTCGTCGTCGCGGAGCAGAGGCACACGACGGCGCGAGATGAGGGCCTCACGCGGACTGCGGCCCCGGTCCCTCCGGCCCCCGCGCGCCCCGCCGGCCGCCGCCCTCCCGGCGCTCCACGCATGACTGCCGACACCCACCACACCTTCCTGCTCAATTAGCATACTCGGCCACTGGCCATTCATCGCTCCAGAGGAAATCATCTGATATCTGATTGACCTACTTTTGTAATCACCCAATCATCATGAGCTTAGCAGATTATCAACATCTCTGAGAAGAGTTACGTTCATTGTGACGGAGAAATGTCTGTCTGACTTACTTTTAAATTGTTTATGGGTAATCACAATTAAATATGATGTTAGTGCAGTTGATTGTTGTAATTTATACAATGGATTCTAAAATCTATGTATTTCAAGAAGTGATTTTAAATTAAAATTATGTGATGGGTAAAAATTTGATGGAACACTTTCAAAATTAAACAACAGTTATAATATAAATAGTGAAACATCTTGCTGAGTGATGATCCATTTAATATTTGGCTCTTTGAGATCCACTTGGGCGGGCGGGGAATTTCGTCTCGTTATCTGTCCGATACACTTATATTTATGATCGCATCTTTCAACCTAGTACAAATTACTACATTGTTTATTATGTATTTAAAATAGTACCCAAAATAATGTGATTTGTTATTTTAATATAAGAGTGAGAATATAAAGTTTAGTTTCACTTAGTGGGACATTTCTCTTTTCATCTTAATTGTAGTTGATAGCTACCTTATATACAATGTTTTTAAAGTATACGTAATTTTAAGACCCGTATTTACTTATATGCCCATTATTAATTCGTAAACATACATAGATACATTAATTTATCATCTAATATGAAAATGTAAATTCCTTGTATTTTTAATTAAAACAACCAACTACCATAGTTAACCTACAAACTCTAAAAACACCTCCCAATTTACCAAAACGTTACAGCATTTGAAGAGTTTTCAATTACACACAAAACTTGCCAGAATATATCGGTAACAAAATATTTATTTTTACCTTTCTTCCATTGTAAACAAACTGTTCTAGAAATGCTAGCAAGTCTACATTACAGTTGCCGACACCGCGTGTTCATTATGTTGTTCCGAGTGACCAATCAACGGGTTAAAGTTTAAATGGTTTTCACTTTTCAACGACACTACAAATCTAATTTAGAAATTGGATGTAAAACTGTTGTAACAGACAATTCTTCTTATAGTTTAGAATAATTGTAATTAACTACGAAGGTGTTATTATAGTACATATGACATACGTTATGTTGCGTATCTACATGTTATTCGAATTACAATTAGACGTACTGTTTATAATTATATATGAATAAGGTGAAAGGTCTTTAGGTAAAATTTTCGCATTTAGCAGACCACTATTGACCATCCTTCTCCAATATTTCGTATAACTTTATCTTAACCAGACTAAAAGTAACGAAATAATTTCCGAGATTTTTATTCACAACTAATAAGTTTCTGTAGTTTTTTTACATCTATACCCCTGTTCTACGCTTCGTTCATAGCACTATATTGGAAACTATGTTGAGTATTTTGTAAGCCAATTCACCTACATTTCGTCTAGGCGAGTGCTTCGAGAGATTCGTCAGGCGGCTACAAATAGATGCTGGGCGAACGACACTGGTTCCCCGCTGTTTCGATCATACTACTCATACATATATACATATAAATTCTTGTCAAGGTACGTACCTAGCGTGAAGAACAGAAGAGAATGTTTCAGAAGGTTAATGGGTGTGAGTGAAGCAGTAATTTGTCAGAAACGTTCCAGGTGGCGCTCGATAGTCTCTGCTAATCCAGTTAGGATATCATGGTCGTCTTTTTAAAGAAGCAGGGATTACAGGACTGTATATTTTCGATCCTGATAAACCGGGTCAACGCCACTTATTTATTTCCAGTAATCGGTGCTTAAAAGGACTAGTAATAAATCAATCAACCTGTCAACACAACTATAGTCACATTTTCTATTTTCTGTCTACCTTGAAAGGGATATGAAGACGTGAGTATGCACAAAGTATATAAGTATTACAAGACCGACGACCTCTTCCATATAAACATAAAACATCACGTTTCTAAGAAAGACGACTCATTTAATCTTAAGTACTTGCGCAATTTTATTAACCTATAGCGTAGCAACTAGGTAACTGTTAACTAGAAGAAAGGGGATCTAACTTAGCTAGATTCATACAAATGGAACGCAGGTCTTATGTTAGAACCTCTAAAAGGCAACATTTAACAGAAAATTTGAAAAAGTAGCTAATTTTTTCCGTAATGTTTCTTGTTACATTGTGTTCTTGGACCTGAATATATATATATGAAAGTACTCGTATAAATATTATTTCAATCCTAACAGAGGATAACCATAGTCAAAACATATGTTTACCGATTAGAAATTGCTGACTATTACACCGTCTCAGTGACCATTGAGGCATGCATCCGTAATCAATATGGCGGAACACTCAACTGTGTAATTACTACACTATTGTGTTGTATAGCAAAAAGTATTGGTTGCCATATGATGCAAAAAGTAATTAAAAATGTTCCTTGATCAAGAAAAACCAAGGATTATCGTAATAGCTAAAACAAAAAAGCCCTAACTTGTCTGCATAGTTTATAGATAAAAAGAAAGATGACATTTCTTGTCTGCATGTCGTCAAAGCACGAATGGGTCTAAATTAAATATACTGGACGCTGGACAAAATTTTTTGACCGTTATTCTACGAAGTATAATACATATATGACGACCTCCGTGGCGCGTTCGGTTAGACGCCTGAACGCTAATCGTGAGGTCCCGGGTGCGATTCCCGGTGGAGGCAGAGTAAAGAACTACGCTCTTATTCTGCTTTCCAGTCTGGTCGTTGATTATATATGTATTTATCTATATATAATAAGCATATATTTCTTAAATATACGTTGACGTGTACCCTTAACACAAATCTTAAACGTACTTACCAAGGAGCTAGTTCAATGGATGTAATAATGTCCAAATATTATTATTATTATTATACATACACATCACGCCTATTTCCCTGTAGAGGCTTAGGCAGAGATTACGGATCCCCATCAGTCTTGATCCTGACGAAACCACTTCACTTTGATTCCATATTGAAAAAGGGTAACGTTAGGAATACCTATAACCGCCGAGTGTGTATGAGTGTCAATGAAGCGAAAGTGGTTTGTCAGGTCGTATTTTATTAATAATACAATATTTAGAAAAGCTATAGTGTAGTGAAGCAAAAATAATACGTATTTAAATTTATGTTTCCATAGATCTATAAAACTGAATTCAACGGGATGTAAAGACATGAGTATAATATATGTATACTTCCACGACTGTTAATCCCTTTCGGGGTGGACAGAACCTTGGAGACATTAAAACATCTCTTTGTTCACTTATTAGCAAACTTTTGGGGTTGTGATGTACTATGGAAAATTGATGCTATGTATATATATGTAGATATGCTATGTTGTTAGCCCATCGCCCAATAGACTTCATATACCCCTAGTCCCTTAGTCGACTCTTACGACATACCAGTAAGAACGGCAGCTAGTTAGCATTCATTTTACATCCAAGACTAACTCGGGACATCGATCAATCATCAATTCATTCATCCAAGCATTGAAATCGGATATTTTGACAGGTCAAGTATATTTAAATGTTGTATCATGTACAACATTACACAGCAATTAAATATTGGCAACCGATTTCCTGACATTGATATTTCATGAATGTAATAAGTATATTGCTCTATTCCATACTAATTAAAATCTACATATACATATTCATCAGGACCTTATGAATATATACATACATATGCATCACTTCCGTTAGACTTTACAGAGTAGTCAAAGGTTCACGAATTGCACATATAGTAGCGTAAAAAAGTGTACTATAAACCAATATTTCATTAAAAAGCTTGATCTTATTTGATCTCATTTAACACATTGATTATGCATATTGTAAATATACTAAAGATAGGTACGTGTTCTAAAATAATCAGTTTACTACATATACATTCACGTCCTTTAATCCCTTTCGGGATGGTTAGAGCCTCGGAGATATACATATTATCTCCTAGGTAATTTTTTTAGTATACATATTGGGATTGATGTAATAAGAACATTTATGGATCTGAGTGTATGTATTCCTCGAGAGCAATAGTCAGTGTCTGTACACAACAACATGGAACTCAACTGATAGTAAAAGTAGTAGTTTATTAATATGCCTGTTATTCGTAATTATGTAATAAAAAATCCTACATTATAAATTGCTCACTTATAAAAAAGTCAATGAAAATCATTACCGTCACAGAGCTGGGTCTGATTTCTCTAAAAATTGTACCAAACATTCTAATTAATAATAAGAATACACGATGATGTGATGGTAAACAGGTAGCTTAACAGAAGTACTTACTTCAGCAATCGATGGAACCGCGACAACATCTCGGAGTGGTAAGGCACGTAGTTGTATCCTATTTACTTCCCACATATGTTTGTTTTGCACCAGCCTACCCGCTTACCTTTGTATGGGATTCCCTTTCTCTGAAACAACCAACGGAAGGGTCGCCCTAATGTATGCAGACACAAGTTGTCTGGAAGCGAATAATACTCTGATATGTCCGCATATGTGTGAGATCATGATTGTTAGATGTAGATGATACAGTACCTTAGCATATAACTTAGATTAGGATTGTTATTATAAATTCACATGTACATTTAAGAATGCTATAACTTAAAATCGCAAATCTCTTAAAAGTATTAAAACTATGTTATATATAACTAATATCAATTAATATTTTAACGATCTTCATTAAGTATAAGCAATATAAAACTGCAGTAAAATTCTGAACAAAAATGCAGTTACGAATGTTCTTTTAGTTTGTTAGAAAAGCTTCAAGCATTATATAAAAGCTTGGTGACATTAAGTAGAGAGTAAATTTTATTTAATACACTTACTGCTCTAGAACACAACCATATTCTAACTAACTGTTTTCTGCTTGATAAACTGTAAAAGGCGATATAACGTATTAAGTAATTTTAACAGCATGAGATTAATTTTATCATAATTTCAAATGATTTTTAGGTAATTTAAGAAGAATCATAGATACTAACACCCATTTATACGTCAAGGACGTGAATATACGTATGTAGGCAAGTAACTGCACATACGGTAATAGCAGCTTTCAAACTAATATTGTCTCTAGTTTTGAAACATAGCGTGGGCACACGAATAGGTAGGAATCGAAAGTGGACATATTTTTTATGGTTGACACCCAAACGTGTTGGTCTCATGTTCGCTACAGCATTGACATAAAGATTCCAATTTATATTGTCTATTCTTACTTATACAACCTGGCTGTATATATTTCGTGTGATATTTATTGGTTATATTTTACTGGATAGATTTTTTTTAACACGGCAGGTAAATATGTAAGTAAATCTTATTACACATATAAATTCTTGGTCAGTAAATTAACTCGATAAAATAAAAAAAATATAAAATAAATTCATCAAACCTCCCCTTAATTTCGTAAGTAGTAAGCTAAGCTTAGCAGCATTACTCGTATTTTATTATTGACTAAGCAAACCAAAACACATAATACTAATTCTCTACATCTACTTTGATCCTGTATAATCGGCACAGATAATATAATCGGTAACATTGAACCACAAACACTGAAATTGTTAGAATCAGTTTTTGGCAAAGATATAAAAGGATGATTTAGTGAGCAATCAAACTTGGAATTGGTGATCGACTTTTTTCTGAGAATTAATATAATGTTTTAATTTTTAAATTTTATTTACTATGTGAAATCGGGTCATAGCACGATAAATGCGCCTGCAAACTATATATTAGCAAATGTGCATAATATGAAAAGCGTGATATGGCTAATGTATTTAAAAAGGCAATAACTACAATATTAATAAATTAATACACATCATTACTTTAGAGGTGAAATCTTCGGATTCAATCTAGATTTAGGTATTTATAGCCACCGATAATCAGCACCTAAGTTTGTTCCTTGTCAGCTTGTACATAAAGACACTGATCATTGCCTATTTACAAATTGGTCATAACAAAGCCGGAAATACAAATATAAGTATCGCTTACATACAACAGCGGGTTTAAGGAGGAATCCATTTAAAAAATTGGATAGTCATCGTAGGGCGGGCGGGTTGTTGACCCCGCAAAGTATAGAGGGCGACACTGGGTGTTTTATGTGCAATGCATTTCGTTACTACTTTCCACATCATTATTTTTATTAGGAGACTAGGGGTTGAATTAGGGACGGAGTAACAGCTCTAATTTCATAAAACTGTTCATAATGCACAATAATCATCAATAATTTCGATGTGAAATAAATTAAATACTGTAGCTATTAATTACAACTTATTATCAAATACAATTCATAAGAGACAATATTAATGAAATAGTGTAATATTAAATACGCTGCGCAACTATTCACTCACAGTTCGTGTTAATCCATTCAAATGTTTTTAACAGATTCTCTTAGAAATAAGATTTTAGAATTCCTCTTTAGCAAAACATGATAACATTAATACGAATTTGAAGATAATTTTTATTTAAATGTTAACAAATAATTGATATACGGCCTTAAATGAAGAATGCATACACACCTTAAAACGTTGTTGCAGAATGCAAGTAATCATGTTACTGTCAAAATAATGTTAGCATTTTATCACAAATTGAGTAATTGCTAATCATATGCCACAGTTAAAGCAGACAGTTTTTTAATGGGACTGCCTGCTTCATACTTGCTTTTTGAAGAAAAAAATGTAAGATACTTAAAAATATTGCTTAGGTTATACTTATAAACTTATACTTAATTAGAGTCCCGTTATAGCTGCGACGATAAAGAACTTTAACTATCTGCCTTTCTTCCCAGCATGTCTTAAGAGGTGACTAAGGGACTAGGGGTATATACAATCTATTGACGGGTGGGCTAGCATCCAGTCACCAATTTTCCTTACGATACAACCCCAATATTATGCTAAGAAGTGATCAAGGACATGTTTTCGTGTCTCCAAGGTTCTGTCCACCCCGAAAGGGATTAACGGACGTGAACATATTTGTATATAATTAGAGAACTAAAACGGGAAGAAAGTTAACTAGTTACGTTCCTTTTTAGTCCCAGATCCGCATTGGATTAACATACGGCTCAGTTGAATAGACGATTGATTGGGAAAACTTAGCACATACTCAAAGACCTTTTGTATTATAGCAACAATAGAGGTATATATAGTTTCCTTATGTGTTATTATCCGAGAATTCCATAAAGTCGTAAAGGAGTGTGTTAGGATTACGTTATTATTCAGTCATTGTGTTAGTGTTTAGTAACTTTATTCACTATGCTGTTAGTAGTAAATTTGTCGCTCGTAAATAGTATATTCCATAATTTGGCACAACGACATAAAACCTAAGTGAACCCTGTCTCAGTTCATGTTCATGTGTAAATGTACTGTGTATGGAATAAAGAATAAATAGATAAATATTTTATAGGTCGCCTAAAAGCTGTTGCTGTATTGAGAAATGCATAACGATTAGATAAACTGTTATACGAGTACTTTAACCATACATAACTTGTGATAAGCTAATTGTGAATCATTAGTTTCTTTTTAACTATTTGTTTAGGCTTTACATAAAACGATTAAGTCGGCGTAGTCACAAGATTAGTTTTTTTGCAGTTTATTTACATGACACATGTAAAGTAGTAAAAGTAAATACAAAACCTTAAAAAATTACATTTGTTTTAAATTTTTGATTTCTATTTACGTTGTATCGAATTTCCCATGACGATAAAATTATTAAATATACTGATTTCGGTCTGATTTCTCTTTATATTTTATTAAATTTCATAAGGCCTTGTTATGAAATGTTTGTATGTAATCAATATGCGATTTTATCTAAGATTTTGTTTATGATATAAACAAGACGACAACTGCTTGAGTCAATCAGATACTTAAATGATCAACAATGCCAAACCATTTCAAATATTGAGATACCTTAAATTCCGTTATCTATTGGCAAAATTAACAATAATTAAGGAAATTCACCTAATAACACAGTAAAACCATTCAAACAACCAGAGGGTTAGGGTAGTAATGTTATCATTTAGGGTTCTAACGTTATTAATACAAAGGCCAAATGTTCATGAGAAGGTGTATGAGTATCAATTAAGCGAAACTGCTTTGTCAGATTCGGGATATTTAAGGAGCCATGGTCTTTGCCTTATCCTCTACAGGGAAACGGCCACTTTAACCAAAAATACACTAAAGGTGAGGAAAGGTTCCTGGAACCCTTTTTTCCATCCATATATTCAGTAATAATGGTCATTGTGGGTTTGCATGTATATATCTAGCATAAATATCGTTTCAATAATAACATATATATGTGTCAACCGAGGTCATTCGTGATTTATGAATGTTTTATTCTAGATGCATTAGAAACGATTAACAAAATGACTCTCTCGGGTCGTTTACCTTCTGCCTAGGAGCCGCAAACAAGCGGTCGGTTCACAGAAGAAAACAAATGTCATAGGTAGTTTCGTAACAAAAGTATATTTACAAAAGTTGTTTACATTTTACATTACGTCGACTTAGAAGCTATGTTGAGCAAAGTTTTGGTAAATTACGAAATCGGTGCTCAGTTATCGATTACTGACGGTAGTCCATAGCTGGTCGACAATTTGCTTGAAGCTCCCGAGTTTGAGGAACCAATACTTAAGGTTTGAGCTCCACTGGACGACCCAGAGCCGAGGGCTGAATTGTGGACAAAGGCGCTAATCTCTATACTTGGCCTAGCTTCTTCCAGGGACACTCCAGAAACCAAGGATTGGTATCCAGAACTCCTCGCTGAAGCATGCTCATTGTCCCTCAAAATATCTTGCACACGACCCACTACAGTTGAATCTAGTCCACCGCCATGGTTGCCGCTAAATTGACTTCCACTGAATTGACTACCGCTGAACTGGTTAGAACTAGTCTGGTAGCTGGTCAGTCCTGAGGATGAGCTCCCCTGGCTACTCTGATACTGGAGAGGTAGTTGACCGATAGAATTTTGCTGCACCTGGGGTTGTTGGTACTGGTAACCCTGGTTCCCTTGTTGGCTGTTAAATGAAGCTTGGAATTGGGAGGATTGTTGAGCTGGGAGGAACGAGTGGGATTGACTTTGCTGCGCTTGGGATGCAGTGTTCAATTGATTCGAGGAAAAGGTTTGGGGGATTCCGTAGGATGTGCTAGGGATCTGCAGAGCTTGGGGTCTTGGCTGTATCTGGGGTTGTGGTTGGGGTATGTACTGGGGTTGTGGAGCTGCCTGAGACTGTTGGGTAGTTACGTAAGCCTGTTGAGGAGTAATGTATGGCTGCTGAGGAGCGGGAGCTGGCTGTGGTTGTTGGTAGTTGTAACCATTGTTCTGTTGCTGTTGGATCTGTGGCTGTGGGCGAGAATTAGCAATAACAGCTGGTTGTTGGTAATTGTATCCACTGCTCTGTTGTTGGATCTGTGGTTGTGGGCGTGAATTAGCAATAACAGCTGGTTGTTGGTAGTTGTATCCGTTGTTCTGTTGTTGTTGGATCTGTGGCTGTGGGCGTGAATTAGCAATAACAGCTGGTTGTTGGTAATTGTATCCACTGCTTTGTTGTTGGATTTGTGGCTGAGGGCGTGAATTAGCAATAATGGCTGGTTGTTGGTAGTTGTACCCGTTGTTCTGTTGCTGTTGAATCTGTGGCTGAGGGCGCAGGTTGGCAATAACGGCTGGCTGTTGGTAGTTGTAGCCGTTGTTCTGTTGAGGAGCGAACTGGGGCTGTGGCTGCGGGGCTATTTGGGGCTGGGGCACATATTGTTGTTGCGGCACGTGTTGAGCCTGTGGGGCTTGGTACTGCTGAGGTTGTGCGTACTGCTGCTGAGGGGCTGCCTGCGGTTGCTGCTGTTGGTACCCTTGCACTGACGACTGGTACACGAAGGAAGGCGATTGCGCTGCAGGCCTCGGCAGGTTGTAAGGAGCCTCCGCTTTGATGGCAGCTACCAGCACCAACAACAATATCTGGAACATTCACAAAAAGTAATATTTAAGAAAAGAATAAATAGATCATAACTAGGTTAGTATTCTGTAACACGGTTAGAAATGTTAGACTTCCAAATTAAAATAAACACATCGTAACATCCGTTTCACACAAATCCTTAACGCGTTTCTATTACTATAATCACATAACAAAGAGCACTAATCTCTTGTGTGCATTACTATTAGGTCAGTGAGACACTGTTTGAACTTAAGAGAGTTATTTGTCAAGCGTGTTATGAATGTTGACATTGCCGAGATGCTTTTACTTTTGCGAGGCACTACTCACTGTGGTTCTCATGGCGAGGCTAGTGATCTTTGTGCACAAATCAATAGTCGCGGAGACTTTATATTGCCCACCTCTCTTGCGGGGATCCGATTGCTCAAATATGTCCTCTCGTACAGTAACATATGCTCGGTTCATTCAGTTCACAGCCTTCGTACGGTATTACTTGAAAATTGACAATTGGTAAATAGATTTTAGGACGTCCTAGATCACACTCGACAAGTCATTCGGTGACCTTGCTCGCCTGTCAGCGCTCGCGTGTTTCGGAACGCATCACAATACTTTCATTCTTGTAATAATATGCAGTTTGCGTGAGTATGTTTTGTTAGCTGCTACAGGCTAAATGTCAGCTTGAATACTGAGTTGTGACCACACTATACGTAAATACAAAACAATAAAATATAATAACAATAAGTTTTTCGCAGTCATATTCGAAACACAATAATTACAACTTTTTTATATATTTATAAACATATACCTCCTTAGAAGACGGGTGAAACTAGGAGAGATAAAAACATTCTCCTAGTTCACTTACTTTTTAGCATTAATATTATTAGGATTGTGACGTCAAAAGGAATAATGGTGATAGATTGCTAGACCATCGTCCAATATGTTCCATTTATACTATAATACTTTATGGTAGAAATACTTTTCTCGTTTATATCGTCAGCTCTCATACTAAAATCTATATGTATGTAACACTTTAATCTGTGTATTCCTAAGTAATATTTCATTTACAACATATTTTATTGTTCTAGGCGGTCCGTTGCATATGTGTTGTTCAGACTAAGAAAAAGAATATTTTATTTCCAAATCATGAATAATGATCTTCGTATATTCCTATTGACGAATAACAATTATCTATAATAATTAATGATTACTATTAATTACTATGGTTTCAGAAACTGTATGTAAAAAAGCCTTCAATTATTTTCTTATTCATGTCAAATCCATCAATTTCGTAAATATTGTCACTCATTGTTATGCCGAAATATTAATCCGTTAAAGGTTAAGTATTGCTGCTATATATAAGTACTATTATTCATATATTAATATTTAGTTACGAAAATAACTAACAATGTGTGTTCGATTCAAATCTTCAGGGATTACGTTCATGTTATATGTTACGTTATGTCAAAAATATGTTTCGGTGAGGAAAAACATCGCTAAGAAACCTGCTAATTCAGCGGTTATACACACCGAAATGAAATACCATCTGTCAGTTAAAATGCTGGCTATCTAGTTAAACGCGGGCTTTAAGAGACAAAAGTTCGTAGAGCATAAAGTGATACTCGCAAGCTTCCGCTTATCATATTTGTTAATTTATTACATTGACCAAAACTATAATGCTTATTGTTATTATAAAGTTTATTTTTGTTCTCCTTCAAGTAGAGTCAACGTTGTGAGACAACCAGTGCCACAAATAAGTATAAATTGACTTACAATGTGATTATGCAGAATATATACAAATTAAACTCAAATAAAAAAAAAGTTTGACACTAATACGGCATTGACAATCACAAGAAACAAATTAATACCTCAGGAGGCGGGAAAGTTGAATTAAGGAAAAATTTTAGAAAAATTTTATAAATATAAAACTTAACATTTAAAAGTAATATTTTTAAAAAAATGACGTCGGAAAGTGATGGTGATGATCATAACCATCGATCCAAAAATAAGAAACGTCCTAGATTGACGGAAACTATGGATGAAAGCAAGAAATTTTCACCATACTATAAGCCGGGATACTTGAGAACGTACCCGGAATCAACTATTCTTTGCGAGTATCCGGTTTATGTGGAGAGTGAATCGGAAAAAATTGGCAACAAAAACCCATTTCAATTATCAAAGTTATTTAAGGATATTAAGGGCCTTATTGAAATGCGACGATCTCATGCCAATAAAATTGCTTTAATCTTCAAGCGGGCAAATGAAGCTAACGAATTCTTATCACATGAATGTCTGATAATAAATAAGCTCCGAGCTTATATACCGGCATCTTCCATTGAGAGAGTAGGTGTAGTGCATCACATACCTACCGAATACAGCAACGTGGAAATACATAAAAAGCTGACTTCTGAAAATGAAATAGTTGGAGTAAGACGATTTATGAAGAAGATTGATGGTAAACTCGTTCCACTTCCATTAATTTCAGTAACATTTGTTGGTTCAGTATTACCTGACTATATTTATTTAGGCAAGTGGCGGCTTCAAGTTTCAATTTATGTACCGCCACTTCAACAATGTTATAAGTGTTTAAAATTTAATCACTCAGCGAGAGTGTGTAGAAATGAACAAAAATGTTCGAAGTGTTCAGGTGCACATATTTATAGAGAATGTACATCTGAGACATTGAAGTGCGCTAACTGTGGTGGTGACCATTTAGCAATAGCAAAGATATGCCCCATTAAAATACAAAAGGTCAAGTTAAATAATACAAAAGTTAATACAGTAAGTTATGCTAAGGCACTCCAGCACAGTTCAAGTTTCAATAGGGAGTTTCCTGAAATTAGAGGTAGAAATTCAACTACACCTGAATATAATAAGAACATAAACATTAGTGACATAATTGTAAATGATGATAAAATTATAAATATCTTAATAAAAACGTTAGTAACCTTAGGCAATTCCGGTCAAGTCAAAAACACTGCACACATAAAAGATATATTATTAAAAGCTTTCAAAAATGGGTCTTAAAATTGTACAGCATAATATACAAAGTTTAAGGAATAAAAAACCATTACTCATAAAATTTTTAAATGAAAACCGAATAGATTTGTGCTTGCTTAATGAGACTTGGTTAAATGATAATAATTCCAAAGTTCATATACCAGGATATGTATTTTTGTACAAAAACTCCTCCAACTGTCATGGAGGTGTGGCTATTTTGATTAAAAATAACATTAAATTTAAAGAAGTTGATACTCAGTTTCATGAATCTATTCAAAATATTGGCATTACCATATTTACAGATAATGGTACGTTATCTGTTTTGAATATTTATTGCCCTCCAAATAATAATCATTTTAACCGTAGGTTTAGTAGTAGAAAATTTAAAAGTATTGTTCAAAATTTTCCCAAACCAGCCATCATGGCTGGAGATTTAAATGGTCATCATATGGACTTTGGATGTCTAGGTTCAAACTCACGTGGTCATGAGATTGTTAAAATATTTGATGAACTCAATTGTTTCTTATTAAATGATGGTTCATGTACAACAATTCATAGGCCAAATCAGAATCCGTCAGCAATAGATTTAACTTATGTGAGCCATGAATTTGTAGCTAATTGTAGTTGGGTGATTAATGATGACAGCCTAGGTAGTGATCATTATCCTATTATAACAGATATAAATTTAGTGCCAAAGATATATAACTCAGTCCCATTAATAGAGAAATTTAATTATCATAGAACGGATTGGAAACAATACACAATCAAATCAGCTTTACTTTTTAAAGACTTTAAAATTGATGACACATATCCCTTAATTGCGTATTCTTCATTTTGTGATATTATAAATGTTTTAAAGAAAGAATGCATTCCTTTAGTTAAAATTAAAAATCCAAATAAAATGAGATTGCCAGCTCCTTGGTGGAACAGCCAGTGTGCTGAGGCTGTCAAGAAGTCCCATAATGCTCTGAAAGTATATAGGAAGAACATGTCATTAGAGAACTATGTTGATTATAAGAAATTAGATGCTCAGAAAAAGATGATTATTAAAATTGCAAAGCATAATAGCTGGCAAAATCTTTGTTCCTCTTTCAATAGACATACTAATCCTTCAATTATTTGGCAACGTATAAAAAAATTCAAGCGTGCCTATGGGAATGATAATAATAGGTACAAAGGTGATGAATGGTTACAGGATTTTATGAATAAGTTAGAATTCACTGATACTAGATCTACATATTTAATAGAAAATTTATTTACAGAAAATAATAGTGGACAAACATCAGATTTCTTTTCTCAGGCTTTTAGTATGAGAGAACTTGAATTTGCATTAGCCTCAAGAAGGGATACAACACCTGGTCTAGATGATATTCCGTATATATTATTAAAAAAGCTACATCTTTCAGCAAAAATTCATCTTTTGAATATTTTTAACTTGTTATGGTATGCTCAGTGTATTCCAGAAAGTTGGAATACTCAGTGTGTAATACCTATCCTCAAACCTCATAAACCAGCTCATGATCATAATTCTTATAGGCCAATATCACTTGCTTCGTGCATTGGTAAGTTGTTTGAGTATATGTTAAAAACAAGATTGGAATATTTTGTAGAAACAAGTAATATATTACCATCTTTCCAGTTTGGTTTTCGCAAGGGCCGTAGTGCTTCTCAGAGTTTTGTCACTTTTATAGAGGATATGAGACATTGTTTATCTATTAGATCCCATGCTATTTGCTGCTTCTTGGATGTTCAGGGTGCTTATGATTCAATTGATATACACCAATTGATTAGGATACTCCATGGTTTAAATTTACCTGGAAATTTATTAAAATGGATATTTAGATTCTTACATCATCGTAAAGTCTTTATTAAGTATAATAATATAATTCATGGTCCTAAGATAACTGACAGGGGAGTTATGCAAGGGTCTACTCTGTCTCCACTACTTTATAATATATATACTTCACAAATAGGCAACCTATTTACTAATGATATAAAATGTCTTACTTTTGCTGATGACATACTACTGTATTCAAGAAATCGTAATTTAAAATTAGCAGAATCAAAATTAAATAGTGCATTGAATCAATTATGTGTTTATTACAGGGATACACTTAAACTAGATATTAATTCCCAAAAAAGTAATTCTTTGGTTTTTGGTCGTACTCATGACAAGGTGGATATATATTATAATGGTGAGAGCGTTCCATTGTCTACTCAGCACAAATTTTTAGGTGTTGTGATAGATAATAAACTTAAGTTTACAAATCACATTAATCAATTATGCAGTAAAGCTATGAAGGGCATTAATATAATGAAATACTTATGTGGGGTGTCTTGGGGTGCAGACCCCAGGGTGCTCACTAATTTATATCAAGGTCTTGTCAGAAGTCACTTTGATTATAGTTGTTTAGCATATTTTGATGCAAAGCCGAATTTATTAAAAAAATTAGATACTATACAAAATATAGGATTGCGTTTAATAACAGGGGCGATGAAGTCAACCACTATTAATTCTATGGAAGTAGAGACGAGTGTTCCTCCTTTGTTAATTCGAAGAATACACTTAGCACAAAAATTTTTCATTAAACAACGAGCAGTTACTGATTCATTAGTAGTAGATAGTATAAATAAATGTTCTATATTACAGAATGATGAAGCTTTTGCAGCACCTCATCTTTCTAATAACAAAAATAACCTTGATCTTTTGTTTGATACACTTAGTCCCAGAAAATCTATAAGTTTGTCTAGTTTGTTTCGCATTAACCAAGAACAGTACTCGGGTTTAAAATGTAGTTTGAATTGGCCCATTTTTGAAAGTCATTTCGATACTTTGATGTTTACTCCTAACGTTCACACAGATTTATTTCAAAGTAGAGCTGAGTTTCTACACTTTTTATGTGAAAAAAATATGTACTGCTTGTACACGGATGGATCAAGGACTGATACTCGTGTTACTTCTGCATTTTATGATCCACAGTTATCTTTGTGTAAGACATTCAAAATTAATGAGAAATGCAGTGTTTTTTCGGCAGAGGCGTATGCAATATTTCAAGTATTGCTATATATTGATAATTCTGTTTATAGTAATTGTATTTTAATTATATCTGATTCAAAGAGTGTATTAGAAGCTTTAAAAAATGTAAATATATCGTACAGATTAAATTATATTATTTCTAATATTAAGATTTTGTTAAATAGGTTGCACGCTGGGGGCAAACATGTTGAATTTGTGTGGGTAAGATCTCATTCTGGTATTTCTCGAGGGAATGATAGGGTGGATGAGGCCACTCGTGATGTCAGGTTGGTTGACCATGGGGCATTAGGTGTGCCATTTTCTGATTATTATGGTCACATTGCAGCTGAGTGTATGGATATTTGGTATCTATTGTGGGAAAAGAATTGTACGGAGAGGGGATCGTGGTACTTTGATATTAAGAAAACTATATCCAAGGTGCCTTGGTATTATAGCAAAATGTGTAATTCACGACATTTAATTACTACAATAAATCGAATGAGATTTGGCCATTGCTTAACTCCAGAACATAGGTACAGGTTGGGTTTATCTGCGTCCAATGTTTGTGACTTTTGTAACGCAGAGATTGGTACACTGCGACATTTGATCTTAGAATGCAGTAGATTTGCACAACAGAGAGAGATATTCTGGAATGGTTGTAGAAATATAAGTCAAGATATTCCCCGCCATATTGAAGATGTTTTATCTAATGTTCGTTATTTTAAATTGTTGTATAAATATATTTTAAATACGATTGGCACATTGTAGTTACTTTATGTTTAATTATATAAAAGAGGTTGAGTTTCATTTAAATTATTTCAATAATTTTTGTTTTTATATTTTTATGAATTGATTAATATATTTTTAAGAGTAATTTGTGAAGTTTTTTAGTAGTTTGTAAGAACTGTAATAAAATTATAATAATTGTAAAATGATTGCGACCTTGTGGACCTGTTTCCGAGTCATGATTAAATAAATTAAAAAAAAAAAAATAATACCTCACATAAGCTAAACTATGTAAGTTCATCTCAATAATTTTTGAACGATCAGACTAGGCCCTGAGAAATACACCCAGCTGTCAAGATTGGCATATAACTTCGTAACCTACTTTAGTACCATATGATTGATTTGAACATCTATCAATTTTATCTGCGCCCATTATTCATGCAAAATATACTATGTTACAGATAATGTAATAAACTCTTACACATGCCTAATAAATGGCACCTAGGCATCACGACTAGTATTCCTCGGCGGCGTATTCAGAGGTTTGTTTATCAATCTCCGATGTTGTATAAGTAGTCTCTTTCTTCTTTGTTTCCTGTATTCCTTTATCAGGAACAAAAGGCTCGTTACAATTATCTCCATTTAGTTCTGTCATGGGCCACCTCCTCAAGCTACTTCCAGCTGTATCCAGTTGAGGCAGCCTCCTTCTCAAACGATGTATTATTAGTAGTAATTTTCTAATATGACAGGTAAAGACACATATCTCATTAGTCAGGTTTCCATATGATAAAGTGTTTCTTACGTAATTGATAGAGATAATTTTTATGCTTTTTTTCCTGTAGGCCTCACGTATAATCCACTTTACCTTAAATGTCATTATGTCATCATAGTGTAAAGATATTCCATTCTTTCCGATCATGTGTCTAGATAATCAGACAATAGATGTCGTTTTATGAGTGACGCCGGCCTATCGCCTTTGCCTTTGAATGCTCATCTCGATTACAATATATTGGTTTCGTAGGTTTATGTTGTAATTTGTTAATTTGGGATGAAAGAGCTTACGGTTAAAACAAAACAAGAACCTCACGTAACAAAATATTCACACAAATTTAATTGAAATGCCATTTCGTCTAAGATTCAACAATAGAGTATATTTATACTATATAAATTTGTTGATACACGTAAGTAATCGTTCTCAGGGTAGTCAGAGGTTAGGTTAACCACTAAAAGCTTGAGCTTTGCGCACCGTCTTCTTACCAGATAGTCACCAAATCATTTGACTGTTATTAGGCCATGTATCTTACCTATTCTGAGCAATATGAAGTTTCATCACAATATCTTATTTGACCACATAACTGCTGAATTCCACGATTCATTGCGTAAACTTTATTTCATCGGTACCTACGTGCTCGTAAATATATAAATAGTAATCAAATTAACATGAGCAATGAGTATTTGTTTATTATTATAGAAAAGATAAACATAAAACCTTTCGGATGCTAGCTCGGGACGTAAAATGAAGCTTATTAGCTGTCTTTTTGGATACCATAAGAGGCGATAAATTTAATTTAGTTATGCTGATACTATGACTCCTTAGAGTACTAATTAATTGTATAAAGAAACATATGAAATACATAGATTGATTTTATCGATATTTACATTATTGTAGGACATTATTATTATTTGCGCAGGGACCGGCCCAATAAGGCATATGACAGTCAGATAGACATATTGCGGAAGGGTGACGACAGAAATATCTATGATCGCCAATTAGTGTGTATGAGGAGGTGTGTGAGTGTCAATGAAGCGAAAGTGTTTTGTCAGGATTGGGAAAGATGGGGCTCCGTAATCTTTGCTTATCCCTCTACAGTAAAAAATCGGCGTAATGTGTATGCATATATTATATACCTTTATTTATTATTAACATATGTATGTCCCGATAATAAGACTCTTTAGAGATTATGCACTGTATATTACTATGTTTATACAGGTTATGCACTATGTAAGTACGACGTCCTTCAAGAATAGATTACTCAATCTTAAACTGAGTAAGCAGTGTCGCTAAGGACATTGCCACACTGAAGTTTGCGCGTAAACGAAGCGTTAATATAATGATGACACAGTTCTGAAATAAACTGTGAAAATCCACAAGATATTTGGATCGGAGTATTCAAAATACAGTATTTAGAGATTAATTTAGGTAATGTAACTCTTGCAATATAAGCAAGATATTTAAAATTAATTCTTATTGTAATATACTCTAGTAACTTTAATATGCAACGATCGCAGTAAAACACAAATTTATTTAAATAATAAAGTATACATACTATGTCCATAATGTAATGGCAAAACATACCACATCTAATGAGAACATTATGACGAAATCCGTTTATTCTTTATTATTCTTCCGAAACGAAAATTACCTCCAGTTCATTACACATAACTAATACCACAGTTGTATCTTAACTTTTATTCTTAATCCAACAAACTGTATAAAACATAAAAAAGAGCATAAACATACGCTTTACGACTTCTGTATACACACTCCTTTTTTATTGTGGCAGGGTAGTCAGAGGCTTGAGTGCCCATCTCCGAAATTTAGAAGGCATGTTAGTTATTGATCATTTGGACCTAGGACCTTTCTCGATAAGAAGCCAGAGGTCTTACCCTCTGGGCTACAGCTGCTTAAAAATTAAAACAGAAATATTTAAGTGTATTGATATCTTTAGCAGTAATTAACAGAGGGATGTAAGTAGTAGTCTTAAAACACGATCGGACTCTGCTTTTGGACTAATGACTGCTCATTCAAAGTGCAAATTTAAATACATTTATTAATATAGCTTCTTCTTGACATTGAACATTTGTAAGATATTTGGATGAAGGTTAGAGTTTGTTTATTTGCAGAGCTTTAAAAATTGTTGAATAATAAATCTGCAACCAGTCATTTTTATTAATATGATGGAATAAATAATATATTGTGTGTGGATGTGTTTGTAGTGTCCATATGCTTCTCTTCAGAAATACTCAGTAATGCCCGAATCACCACCCATATCAGACTTTTCTATCTTTTCGCAATAGAAATATAATACATGTAACAGTAAATGTTTATCCTTATTAGTGCTCTTGATTAATCTTTATATCTTTTTGTGACTATGAGCCTGTTTTTTGCATTGCAACAAAGACGTTCATTCCGTAACAGACCGTAGCTAATCCACTCATGGCATTTACGTTTAATTAGTCAAAAACTTACTCTTGAAGTAACGTGGGTGCTTGTTACTCCATCAATGCCTCTGATTACCCCATAACTGTAGGTGTGTTTGTCTTTTATTCCGTTCGTCAAACAAATGGAAGCCTAAACAATCCGAAGATGACATTAAACGCTTTTGATTTATACATGTTTGCGTTTTGGCAATGGGCCATGGAAATACGAGAGTTTCTGCCAAACTTTCGATAATGTTCCCATCATTTTAACACTTGAGCATGGGGTAAGTTGACATCATAGTGTTATTGAATGGAATGGTGAGGAATATTTATTGTACTAGAACTATTTGTTATAATCCTCTTAAAGATACATTCGTAATGTTGTTTATAAATCAAAATACTTAAGATAAGATAACAATTAAGTTAACCTATTTAGTTGTTAGAAGTAGCTAGCTATAAAAATATATGGTATAACTTTAGAGGTCAAGTAATCAGAAAAAAAATACCGGTCCAAAGTTAACACTTAGTAAAGCATGAAAACATACAATTATTAGGTACAATTAGAGGTTTAAAAAAGCTGTAATGTTGTAGAAAAGCTTATAACAACTTAACCAAATTGTTAGCTCCTTTTAAATACATATAAGGATTAAGTTTGCGTGACTAAATCCATCATTTAGTTAAACATATTTTCGATTTAAATGTGCTGAAAAGGGACAAAAACTCAAGCCTATTCCATTATTCTATTCCATAATTCAATTGCCTAATAGATATAGTTTATTGGCGCCATAAACGGTTATCGCTTCCATTCATCGAATATCACCGTGAAGTTTTGTAATGAAGTTCTCAGGTTTGAAGGCTATTAATAATAAAAATTGATTTGCATAGTGACGATTTGTTCGTATAACCTTACGAGGCACTACAAACATTTGGATGTGACCCGCCATTTCTCATTTTCACCACCATCACATTTTTCATACGAGCTGGCGACTTACCAAAGAGATCCGATTACATATCGTACCTTTTTGTTGGGATTATTTATAATAAAATAAATTATTTAACTTTCAATTTTATTTTGTCCGTAGATTCGAATCATCTTCGAAATATTACTGTATTATTTTTGTGATTCATGTTTGAATGTGTGACAAAAATAAACTTTTGTCTTTTGCTCGTTCGGAACTTGAAATAATGATAATCAGATGCGTTGTATGTATATATACACGTCATGTCAAATATACTTATACGATTTCATAATTTAACTAATATGTACTAATATCATTGTTTAATTCAATTCATTTAATTATTTGAACGCGTTGATATCTGAAAGTACTGGTTTGAATCGAAAAATTGTTATGTGTTTGATAGAGCAGTACATCAAGGAAGATTTTATGCTATATAATATCACGCTGCAACCTTTACAACACAAGAAACAGTGGGAAATGAGGAATATGCAATGTCAATTACTTTTTTTTACTCGTCTTTTTTCGTTTCGTCCGCATTTAAGAACATTTTACTAAAAACACGTAATTTTACAATGAATCATACTCAAAATAACAGTCCCACTCAGACGAACCAATTAATATAATTTATATATTAATGTTATCACATGATATTTATACAAAATTGAGGAAATATTATATAAACTCATAGGGAATACTGTCAACCCAAAAGGAAGTTAAATACGTGACTATATGAATATAAAGAATGATATAAACTAAACTAGTGATTCATATTTTGAACACGATTTTGCTTTCAAAATGGTAGTTTCGCTGATCATACTATAACAAGCTATGTTAAGCATATGCGTAGATAATTTGATTTGTAAAGAAAGGTTGTTGAAATATTACTCTGTTGTCATTTGCATCATACATACACATCACGCCTGAGTCCCTAAAGAGAAGGCAGAGATCTAACGCGCTGTTGTAGAGTGGTAATTTTTATGTAAGATTACGATTAAAAAATTGTCTCATTATTTTCTGTAATAAATGTGATTAAATAAAATTGACATAAATAATATTATTTATTTCATTACATAAGCTCTGACCAAGGCATTAGCAATTGATGACAGATATAAAGTGTAATATTTTGAATTTAGACTTTTAATAAGGCTCTAGCAAAAAGATTTTTTATTCTCTTCATATTTAAAACTATTCAACCTTACATATACATTCCCTGCTTTAAGAGATCAGTCCTCGAAAATACTAGGATATAATCTTCTTAGTTTTTTTTTATAATAATCATCTGGGTCACGATGACATTTCTATAACATATTGCCGACAGTTAAACAAAAATTTTATCGTCACATCATTATTTCGCCCACCACTTACTTAGAACACTTAGTACATTTCATTTACACGTTTGTCCTTGCTATGTTTGTTGTATTATAACGATTACACTGTCTACTATGTCGTTATAAGGTAAAACTCAAATAACGAAGCACGAGTGAGGCAATAGTGAAATTTCTCTTAGTGCAGTACAATTGGCACCTTGCATTGTGTCACTGCTATTGCTTATTAGATAACAACCGCCTACCGTTCAGATGCGGGCAGTTATTACCAAAACTAAGCATGTGTCCCCACAATGGCAGACTCCTCTTCCTCCTCCTCAATATTCCACATCCTGGTACCACTTTCGCTTCATTGACATTAATACACCTCCTCGTAAAGTTTTGATAGTTATAGGTACATCTAAGGACCTTTTTTCAGTATATTATACGTCATACGTGTAATAAGACCCAGGAGATATTATATCTCAAAGATTCTATCCATCCCGAAAGCGAATGGATGTGAATGAGTATGTATGTACGTGTTATAAGATCTACCCTACGTAACCATCCTTCCAGTTGAACAACATATAATTCTTTTCGTCAATCTACTATCGTTACTACTATCGTCAAAACTTATAATCAGCTCTTCAACTCTAGTCACTACATTATATTTTTAACCTAATACATATTTTGGTTTTTATGCTACCTAGCTGCTTTTCCTTCTAGCATGACGTAGAGGTTAATAGGATTTACCATTAGTAAGCTGTCTCCAAAATTCGATATAAAAGTTAAACCCGTTTATATTGACTATACCGAAAGGGATTTGGTGTGTATACATGTGCATGTGACATGTAGTGATAATAATATGAAAGATGAATTTAAGTTAGTACTTAGTTTATTTTAAGGTGTATAATTTTCTTGACTTTTACTAGTGTTACACATAAATAGAACTGCGTGTTAGTTTTATAAGGTTTTTATCCAAACCAGGATATCATGAGTGAACTACGGCACTTTGGGGCAATGGTATCAATTTTTACGAATAAAACAAGATTTATTATTTCAAAATATTTATAAGGTCATATTTCTGTAGCATGATACATTTATAGCTGCATGCCATATTAATATTTATGATAAACATCTTTTTAATAACAAAGTAACATTGACACTATATGATTCCACTTTCAGCTATAAAACTTTTATCGTTTTATTGTATAAAATAACAATAGGACTATATTTTTACGACTATTAATACTCCTACATAATATTCATAATTTTTAAATATCCTATTTCAACATCATACACAAACCATTTATACATATGTAAAATAAGAAAAACAATAATATTGTTTGCATCAACTTATTTACAGAAATTTTATTGTTGGAATTCGTAACGTAACATAAATCATAGAACATTTTTAGCTTGTATTAAGCGATATATTGGTATTTGAAAACCTGCCAGTAACGTAACAAAAGTAAGTCTTTTTCATCCAAAGCGGTGTGAAGAGTGAAGAAACTTGCTTATTTTATAAAATAGGTTATGGTAGTACTACGCCAAATTACGGCCACTGAAGTATTACTGTATCACTACTGCAGTAATATTGTGCCTAAAATGCATTAGTGGAGTAAGGCCCCAGGTAAAAATTGGGTTTCGATTGGCGAAAGACCATCAAAATGCTAAATCGATCGAACTTAAAAAGAGTTTTCTTTTTAAAGTTTCATCGTGATCTCAAAGTTTTATATCCTGTTTAAAAAGAGTAGACCTTTAAGCCGATGTTAGACCGTGATGTAACATCATGAATACACATCACGACGGCTGTCCCTTGCGGCGAAAACAGAGGTCTGCGTGTCAATGTCCGAAACTGTATAAGTGGTGGTCACATTGAAGTCACATTTTACATGACAGTTGGCACCTAACTTGACAGGTGAGGCGTGTCACCATAAACAACCATGGACGATTGCCAATTCCGAAAATATCTAGTAGTATGACCAGGATGTTTAAACTTACAGTACCTACTTAATAATGCTCAGGTAGTTAGTATATAAATAGTATTAGGTGCTGCGCCCGGATTTAAGAAAATGGACACCAGCTCTGCTGACTACCTCTGTCTAGTCCGCTGTCGTTAGTGGTTGAAAGTCGATAGGGGTCTTAGTTTACTTTAGTTAAGAATATGAACATACATTTGTACGTGTATGTATACATTTCCTACTCTCCCAATAAATCTATCGTAAGCTTTGGTTTTCTTACACCATCTAAAATAATAAAAATAAAATTACTTTCATTGACACTAAACGCAGCATATACACAAATACAGAAAAGAATAAATTATATAATAATTTACATTTATGGAACCAAGCGCACATGGCAACCCCGCGCAAGTGTGAATAGGATTTGTCGCAGCTAATGTTGATCTCTCTCATATTAACTCATTTCTTAAGAGGATAATCTCTGGCAATAGGTGGCGCTTTTCCCTTGTGGCTTTTCGACTGCAGCTCCCTCTGCTTTCGTTTCGCAACAATCCTCTCGTGAGTCCTCTTCATCTCTAGAATCTCTTTCATATCTTCTTTGTCTTCGATCTGGGAACAAGAGAAACATTAGCTTTGACAAAAAAGATGTTTGGGAATCAATCTTAAATTCGACGTAGCTCAGTTGTTTGGGGCTTGACTCTGTATCAGTGGGTACAGGGTTCAAATCCCGCTTGAGCATGTACTAATGGAAATGAAGTTTAATGAATATCTATGTACATTTTCGTAATAAAATATATTTACGTAATGCCTCGAATACTACGATGAGGAAAAACATCTTAAGAAAACCTACCTGTTCCCCGAACTGGTAATAGTTAGTGCTTGTAAATGGCGACATGGCTTACCACCTGTCAAATTGAGTACTGACTATCTGGTCAACACATGAGTTCGAGGTTCATAGAATTACTACCTATGGAAAATAATATGGAAACCTGAACCTCTGACTACCCCGCAAGAATTAATGGTCGTGAATGCGTTTGTTTTGAAAGTTTAAAACATCTCAGAGATTTATTTTATGTTTGTTTGAATACCTACTATATTTTGCGAACATTCGGTTACAAGGTACTCAGCTACTCGTAGCCTGTATAACTCTACGATTGCAAAATAGTTATAACAAAAATCACTTCTACCGTTAAGAAATACAACTCTATTCCTCTGAATAGGCAATTGTCAATGCATAGACATGGCAAAATAAAACACCACACATCATGTTAGCTACTGACTATCTGGTAAAATGAACATTCACGTCCTTTATCCCTTCCGGGGTGGACAGAACCTTGGAGACATGAAAACATCTCCTTGGTCACTTATTAGCATTAATATTGGGATTGTGATGTTACATAGAACATTGGTGACAGGTTTCTAGCCTATCCCCTAATAGATTCCATGAATCCCTAGTCCCTTAGTCGCCTCCTACGATATGCCGGCAAGAACGGCAGCTAGTTAGCATTCTTTTTACGTCCCAGCTTACGGGACGGACACAGGATGAACTGGACTGGAACTGGTAAAAGGTGGGTACAATATTTTTACAAATAATCATATGCTAAACGTTTAAGAAATTCATCCGTTTTTGATATGACTAAAAGCTACGTCCAATTTGATATATACTAATGTATGAGTCATGATTAATGGGCTACAAATCTATGATGTTAGGTTTTAGGTAACCGCATACTACTATCTATAAATCAACCGTAGTTTTAAATAAGAATGGTAGAATAAATAGTAACCTATGGAACGTTAATAGAATGTTTATTATCTGCCTTTTATTTGGAGTTTGTCATAGATAGCAACTAAGAGACTATAGGTCAATTAAATTACTTTTTATTAATAATCTAAACCACAGCTATCACAGGCTTCATATTAAAACAAAAGTTCGAAGGCGATTAGTGGACTATATATATTGTAACATATTAATGGTCTATCAACCTGTGACCATCATAAATCCAAAATAAGTTCGGCTAATCAAAAATGGTTTAGTTTGTAGGCACCCTAAATTGGTCCAGTGTTTATGCGGCAAATCTAGAATGTTTGACAGATTTACTACTGAGCTCAATTAGCAATCATCATTGCACTCTATTTAGCTTAAAGTGTTTATTGCAAAAATACATAATTCATGATGACCTCATCGATTAGCCTTTAAAATATACGAATAAACAAGGTATTAAAGAAGGGTGTTATTAGGAGTGCGGAGATGGCTCACAGCCTTTCGTATACATATACATACATACATTGTTTTAAAGCTGACAAAACCCTTAATATATGACATCTCCTGAGACAATTGTAACGAAACTATGGTCCCCATAATGACTTTATATAGAATATTGACGACAGATTGCTAGCCAATCGCCTATTAGATTCAATTAAACCTTAATCCCTTAGTTACCTTCCAGGACATGCCGGGAAGAAAAACAAGTTACCTAGCATTATTTTTACCTCCCACCTTGCGCGACACTACAAACTTCTTAACATCTCTATATTAGAATACCTTCTGATTAATCCTAAGAACCAACGCCCTCTTCCCATTGGCCATAGGCTGACTATACGCCAACAGCTGCTTCAGCCGCTGTGCAGGAGGAACCCCCCTTTCCACCACCAGCACTATCCTGGCCCACTGGCGCTGCCACTCGTTCCTGGTCTCTGCTATCTTCTGGTACGTGTTCCCCATCATGGCGATCAGCATGTTCACCAGGAGAATGGCCACGATTATCATGTAGATCACGAATAGGAGCTGGGAATAGTGAGGGATGAGTTAGATGAGAGCTTGTAAGGGCTAATAAAAAGAATAGCAAGTAAAACGTAAGAGATTTGACTAACGTATTAGAATTATTATGACTATTCTAAAAGAAACCTATAAATATTGAATTATATCCCTTAAGAGTTATGGCTTTTGTCTTACGGTCTGGTAAGTTAGGTTTATTGTATACTGAAAAAGTCAGGTAAACCGAAAGAGCAGAGCAAAGACCAAGTAATATTATAAATAGCAGTATACATCATATTATGTATGTTTCTATCCCTCTGACGGTGAACAAACATTGGAGACACAATATTCATTTTACGTCACATAATATTAGCCAGACACGTCACGTTAGGATCACAAAGGAAAACATTTGTTCAAATTTTAAGACATCATTAAATGTAAGTGCTTAATACGTTTCCAAATCCCTTCATACTCCCAAGGTTATGAATCTCATCATGACGAATAAAAAGACAGTTGGTTATAAGCTATGAAATCCCAAATCATCACATGTGTAATAAATCAAAATTACGATATGTACTAGATGTGTTTGTAAAGGTCAGGAAACTCTTAATTAACAAAAGAACCATTAAAGAAGTTTTGAAACCTCCATGTACAGTTTTCGAAACATGAACTTTTGTTATTATATCAAGTCAACTTAGACCTTGAAATATGCCCTTTCGAACTTTAACTTGTATTACATTAAAACCAATACAATTTCATAGCTTGGTATATAGCTGATTCATTCAAAATTTGCTTGTAACTTAAACATTACAATCTAAACACTTTAGATGAAGTACTTTTTGATGGATGGGCTATTGTGATATATCTTTACAAGACTTCGTAAACCATGAAGGTCGAGGTTGGTATTACTAAACCTTTTTTGCTTGATTAAAACCTCTTTACATCATAAATGTGTGACATCTTAGGCTTCGGGTTTGCTGGCATTAATTGATGTGGCATTTTGATTTTTATGATTTAGTTATAAAATGTAATAGCTAGATAAATAAGTCTTGGTAATAAGTGAATTAGGTTCACGACATGTCTTCATATGGAACATCATCATTACTACTCTAGGAATCGCAAGTTTCATAAAAATTTAGTTACCTGCGCTAATTATCTCTACTTACGTACCATACTGAAAAAGGGTTACGTTAGAAGTACCTATACCGTCGAGTTTGTATGAGAAGGTGTATGAGTGTCAATGAAGCGAAAGTGGTTTGCCAGGATCCGGGATCTCTGCCTTCCCCTCTACAGGGAATCAGGCGTGATGTGTATGTGTGTATGTATTACGTACCTATGTATATATATATGTCCTTCATTATTGTTATCAACAGGGCTGTAAGCGTTCTTTTATCAACTATAAGTGACAGGTTGCTAGCACATCACCCAATGCATGTATATAATTCAATAAAATAAAACTGAAGATGTCACGTTAACCTTAGCGGGCGACCTTGAGATATTTCGGAGTTTATTGGCAAAGTTTTGTAATTCACAACTTAGAAAGCGTTAATCAAATAGCTTTTTGTCAATGGCCAACTCAAATAGCTTTGGCAAATAAGCCCGTCTTACGAGGTGGCGTAACGCATGCGATGTAGACGCCATTGTATTGGCTACATTATTACGAGGATTTCACTCATACATTTCTTTGGAGTCTAAATCCGAACTGGTTTAAGAATGATGAAATGTAACTGCATTGATTCCCGCATTTTATAAGAATTAGTGGATAGGAGTAAATGTAATTTATAGAAAGAAAGAAAGAAAAGAAACCGACTTCGTAGAGAAAAGGCAGCTTTCTCGGATCCCTATTTTTATATTTACTTAAGCCCTTAGACAAGACTAGTGCTGTGTATAGTGTTGACTAGATAGTACTCAATGTAGCTGGCGGTAAGCCGTGTCGCAATTACAAGCACTATTCTATTCTAAGATATTCTTAGAACCTATAACGTAATAAACCTTACCTTAGCTTCAGTCTCGTGGTCCGTACGGTCGAAGGCTCCATAATAGTCAGAGAACGAAGTAAGAGACATGAGGAACATTGCCATGATGCTTTCCATTGGAGACGGCATTGGGTTTGATACTGAGTCGTCGACTCCTTCCGGAGTGTTAGGGTTGTCGAAAGATAGGAATATAACGTAATAAGCTGAAATTGAAGATAGATATTAACACTTGGGATAGTCAAGGGATCGCGAGTCGATCTCCGCTTTTACGGATTAAATTGCCTATTACCTCAAACCTAAACCACAAACCAATGTGTAAACCTACTACTATTCCTAATGGGAGAGTTAGTAAGTAATGTCCAATTATTTGGCAGATTAATACATACACTGCAGATATTAATCTGCGTCCGAGAAATAAATAAGTTTCGTCACGATTTTTCAGTTAGATAAATATTAATATATGAATCCGGTGGTGTTCTCGATTGTCTGTTTTTCTTGGTAAAAGATAAATTGTCATGAATTGATAGAAAATTCTCTTATTTCGGACATGAACAGAAAACTAAAAAACTGACTTTCTTGGGCGATTTGTGATTAAAGTCATCGCGATCTACATCATCCTGGTAGAAATACTAACGTAATCTACCCAAGTATATTTCCGAGGTCTTTAGCCTCGAAAGTGGTAAAAAGACTTCAGTATTTTAGCTCATGTAGTATGACACCTTTCTTTAGGCGTAGTTCGCATTAGGTGGAATCGGCTTTACGGTAACTACAAGTCAAAACTGACCAATAGAACCAGTTTAACATACTTACCTTGTGAGAATCCCATGACAAACACGAGATATATGCAGACGAACCGCAGTAAATCACCCATCACCATTCTGTATATCATCACCACGAACGGCCCCACAGTTTTGAAACCACTGCCGACATCAATTTGCATTTTAACGCCATTTTGACATTTACAACTTATTTACAAGATCGAGAGATATTTCATATCCTTTTGGACACACTTCTATGTATTGTATGTTGGACTCATAAATAATATCACAGTGAACTCAAAATCTTCATACATACGAATACTCACGTCTTTCTTCCCTTTTAGGGTGGACAGAACAATATTTACTTGTTCGTTAGCATTTAGCATTATCATTGAGATTGACATGGTACTAATATGGAATAAATTATTACGGTTTCTAGCATATCGCCTATAAACTATAGTGACAGGATTCTAGTCTAAGTTAAATATTGAACGAAAATAAACTTCAACTCCTTATTAACCCAGACAAGTCTTATTAAAGATCGAAGACTATTAGGAGACTCATTATTACTTTATACACGAATGCACCCGCATGACGGCCAACAGGCAGAGGTGGCGGGAGGTTGTGCGGCGAACCATGTCGGCTGCTCAAGATGCCACGTCATGAAGACCACGACCGCTCTGATAAGAGCGTAACGATTGAGAAGAAGAATTAAGAGACTATTACGGACCGACAGAAGAACAGGAAGTAAGGAGCAGTGGTGAGCATGATGATGACGGCCAGATGGTCCTCTGCCTCGTCAGCGCAGAACAGGCGCAGCGTGGGCAGCACCAGCATCAGGAGGCACGAGAATAGGAACATTACCCTGCGAAGAAGTAGACAAGTAAAATTCTGTATTCAATATAAGGATTATGAATGTAACTGAATAAAAAATAATAAAAAACATTTTGTGTTGTAAAAAATAAGTCATTACAATTGGGAATAAATATTCTTAACAATTAAATTTAAATGTAGTCCAACTATTAGCATTTCGTAAGGCAAAAATTCCAATTTTTTTTTCCAAAAAAGAAAAAAAAATCTAAATTTTAATAATAGGAATCCTTTTTATGTTGAAGAATACACGAACATAAATATACTTATTGGCCTCCCAATCCGTTTCGGAGCGGTAGAAGCTTAAAGACATATCTCGTTGGTCATGTTTAGCAAAATTATCGGAGAGAGTATATAATATTGGGATAAGATTGCTGGCCCATCGTCCAATAGATTATATTGACCCCTAGTCCCTTAGTCGTCTCATACGACATACCAGTATGGAAGACAGCTAGTTAGCATTCTATTTACGTCTAATGCTCGGGATTTTAGTGTAAATTTTAAATACTTGCAATACTACGGTGAGGGAAAACATCGTCAGGAAACCTACCTGTTCGCCGAACAGGTGATAGTTAGTGCTTGAAAATGGCGACATGACTTACCACCTGTTACATTGAGTATTGATTATCTGGTCAACACGTGGGTTCGAGGTGGCCAGAGAATTACTACCTTCGCAATTTCTGAGATAGACACCTAAACCTCTGACTAGAACGTGTTTGCCTTTTGTCTTTTGCACACTATATGAAACATAAACCGTATACACCGTTTCTTTTTATAGGATTACGTAAACGATCATTATTGTATACAAAGTTTATTGGCTCAAAAGAGCATAACTTTTACTTCCTACACGCAGCTTAGGTCATACTAAACTTACCTAGAAGGTACAGTACTCAAGTTCTCAATGAACATCTTGAGACCTAGGAATCTAGCTTCCCTCAAGGCGGCACCCACGTACGAGAGAGCTCCCAACCACAGGACCAGCTCTGCGCATATTCTTACCTTTAGGAAATGAAACATATACAAAATACTTTATTACCTTTAGGGTATACTGGACTTCGAAACTATATCTATGCGGTATTAGTTATACTTTATGCATATTGGTAACATCTTATAGATTTTCTTGATCTTTAAGTTACCTCCTACCACATGTCCTGAAAACCTAGTTAGCATTCCAAAACGTCCTAGACTATTTCAAATCGACGACTATTTGACGACCTCCGAGGCGCGATCAGTTAGACACCTGAACGCTAATCTTTCCCGGTTCCCGGTGAAGGCAGAGTTAAGAACTAAGCTTTTCTACTGCTTTTCAGTCTGGTCGTTGATTATATATGCTATATATGTATTTATCTATGTATAATATGTATACATTTCTTAAATATACGTTGACTAGTACCCTTAACACAAGTCTTAAATGTACTTACCAAGGGGCTAGTTCAATTGGTGTAATAATTTCCAAATATTATTATTATTAAATCTCTAGTATATATAGTATAGTCTGTCGCTGACTATTGCCGCCAATGTCAAACAATACATTCACGTCCTTTAATCCCTTTCCGGGCGGACAGAAGCTTGGAGACATGTAAAACATCTACTTGTTCACTTATTAGCATGAATATTGGGGTTGTTATGTCATATGGAATATCTGTGACAGGTTGCTAGCCCAATAACCGATAACCTTAATCTACCCTTAATCTCTTAGCCGTATCTTACGTCATGCCGGAAAGAACGGCAGCTAGTTAGCATTCTTTTTAATGTCCAGACTAGCTCGGGAAACAATAGTATAGCGTAAAACCATTCGAGGTATCGTTAAATATCCGAAAAGAAGGTGTCTGTAAGTGTAGTATCATGGTACATATTGTATTGTTATGCACTGAAGTTTAATCTTAAGTGTGTACGATGTATGTACCTAGTAATATGTATACCTTAGCCTCCGCTGGTTCTAGGTCCATGAGCCTGCATTCTTCAGTGAGGTCCTCCCACCAGCCTTCCATGTCGGTGTCTGGAGGTTCAGTCGTTGTGGCTGAAAGTACGAACATTAACCCATACGGGTAGTCAAAAGTTCAGGTTTCCATCTCCGCAATCGCGGAGGTAGTAATTCTAAGGCCACCTCGGACCCACGTGTTGACCAGACAGTCAATAATTAATGTGACAGGTGTTAAGTCATGTCGCCATTTACAGCCACTAACTATTACCTGTTCGGAGGACAAAATTAAAAGCAAAGTAAAGCTGAAAGTAACAAAGAATACATAATATGTTATACAGTTTGTTCAATGTGGTGATTAATTATACTCTTTGCTTATCCCGTAAGGGAAATAGAAGCGTGAATATATATACATACTCGTATATACATGATTTATAGTTCAGTCACTTTCAACTCATCAAACCTAATGTAAGAAAGTTGATGGTTGCTACAACGAACTATATAATCTGTAGAAAATGAGCGTATACATAGCCAAATACTATCAAATCCAGAACAGTGGTAGAACGTACAAAGTATTACGATCTTACTTCTTTCCCTGTCTTTGGGATGGCTCTTGAAGTGGCCACATTGTGGGGCGTCAGATTTAGTTCCGTTGAAAACCTCCACGGCGGCGCCTAGATCGATCTCCGTCGAATTGAAAAGAAGTGTACAGTTTTCTGAAAGCATAAGATTTGTCATGTCAACCATTAATAATATACTCGTAAATATGCGTTATGAACAAAACAGGATAATGCAACATCTTACTATAAATCATATTTTAAGATTCAATAACATTTAGCATTATCGACCTAAAGAAATTTCAGATCACATCAAGCCAGTGTTGTAAACCAAAAGGTACTTATACAAACTCTAAAACTAGTATTAATAATCGTCAGAGCTATATTATCCAAAATTATCTAAAATGACTTAAATTATCCCGATAAGCTAAATGACCTTTTAAAACAAACGAAATAAAAGAAACATCGTAGTTGTCAAATCTGAAAGCTTAGCTAAAAATCTTGCCCTATACTAACCATTATCACCCATCATAGTATCATTACTATACGGAGTCGCCGTAGAATTGATGACCGTCGCATTAACGGTCTTTTCCGGTGGTCCAGGTCTCAAAGTGAAGCAAACCAGAGACACGAAGAAATACAAGGTGAACAAGATAAACTGCCGGTAAAAGCGAAATTTGACGAATGTGTTCCACTTGGTCTTTAAGAGGTCGATCAGCATTCCCTCTAATAGTTCTAAATGCTCATCTTTTTCCTGTAATGAGAAATAAGGTATAAGTATAGGTATAAGTATAAGGTAATAAGGATTTGGTTTCGTGATGGTGTTTAAGTAGAATTGAATGTAAACTTTGCAATTGAGGAATAAAGTACGAGTATGTAAGTAGCTCGTGTTATGTCGTAAGGGGTAACTGAGGAAAGAAAGAGGTTTTGTTACATATTTTTGGTATGTCACTAGATTTGTTTGCCTTCTGGGTTATAGATTCCAAACTGGCCATCGGATATTTTGCTCTGCTAGTGGCAGGAGGCCGCTGAGAAGTAGAAATAAAGGGAACCTACTGCGATATTGGCTACCTAAGTTGCTCTCTGTTGCTAATAGTTCACCATAATGGCATTACCACCCCTACAATAACTCTAACATAGATACTATGACTTAAGGGATAAAAAACCTAGAGTGTGTTATGTATTACCAACATAGCAATTACTTATTTATTATTGTAGATCACTTACCCCAAAAACAACGAGATTAAGCGCCGAATCCTTGCTAATCTGTCCGGTTTCCGTGTCAATAGTGTCCACCTGTCCCAACGGGTAAGCAGCGCAGGTAGTAGCTCCCAACTGCCAGTAGATCTCCCTTTCGATGTTCAGGATGTGGAAAAACAGTTCTGTCCTCGCTAACTTAGCAGCAAGCGTCAGCGGTGTGAGATTTTGCACGTTACGAATGTAAAGGGACGCGCCCACTTCGTATGCCATGTCGAATGTGCTCTGAAATGTATTTAGAATATAATAAATCTTGACACAAAACCCCTAAATTTTGTCGTCGACTAAAAGATTGAGTATCCACGGAATGTGTTGGGCGACCTATTAAGGTTTTCACTAATATTCTATATCAATCACATCACTACCCCGATAGTTGTGCTGAAAGTGACGAAATGATATCTCCCCGTTCTTGTTCATCTCGAAAGGGATGAAAAGAAGGAAATGTACCTTATATATAGCTAGATGTAGGATTACATATGTATTTATATCATAAAATAATATGTAATTTGTATGTATATATAATATCTAATACATGCCAGTACCACAAGATCAATACCACTCACAGTCTTCTCATAAATGACGAGCATGTGCAGCACAGTGTTGCCATTGGTGTCCTGCTTGTCAGGGTCTGCTCCTCTAGCCAGGATGAGGCGGTAGCACTCCTCTTGGCCGAGGCAGGCCGCGAAGCTCAGAGGGTATTCACCCCAGTACACGTAGCTGGGAAATTGGAGATATGAGGTTGTTATTGTGGTGTGTTTATTGGGATAACGAAAAGATATAAAAAATTATATATAACGTCAGTAGATGTTTTAGAAAATGAGGCAACATATCAGGAATATATACATACACATCACGCTCCTTTGGATCGATAACGACAAACTATGTTCGCTTGATTGTTTTATAACATAAATACAGTAATGTAGTAACATAAATTTCAGTATTTATCAATGATGTGTTCGATCATTATTAACATTTATTAATTAACATAAGATTACTTTTCTACTGATTTTGCAATGAATTAAATACAATGTTCTATCAACATTAATAAATAATCATGTATGCACACGCGTCAATATTCGGAGCTTAATTATTTGTTCCTATTAACTAATTTTATAAATTTATTATTTTTTGTGTTTTAGATGCTTTTAATATTCAAATTATATTTAGACGTAGTAGTATTTAGAGTATTTAAATTCTTTGTTCAATATTGTAATATTAAATTCAATATGTCGAAATAAAGACAAAATAATATTATATACTCACCCTACATAATTGGTCTCCCTCTGCACGTTAACCCATTCGTGGTCCAGAGAGTCAGTCCTCGACGCCTTTTGGTCCTCGGCACTCATGAAGTTGCCGTAGCATCTCTCGTGGTAGTCGGCTCCGGAATCCAGAAGGAATTTAACCGTGGTTGGGTCTTCGTTCACTATTGCCATGTGTAGGACGCTTTCGCCTGTAAAGGTTGATTTTTGTTATTATTTTGTATACCGATATGGTTTGTAAGGTGGCTTATTATAATGTTATTATTCTAGTTAGCTATAAAAATTATTAATACTTATAAGAATAATGTAAGACAAGCGTTTATAAATATCGACTAAAATACGATTAAGGGACAGCACATCCAATCCTGGAACAATAGATTAATCACTAATCATAATTACACTAGTTGAATAATTGAAATTGCACCCATTTTTTATAACAAAAGTGACTAGGGATTTTATTCTAAAGTTTTAGCATGGGTTTAGCCTAGTTTTTTTGACGTTGTGTATACAATGTGTACCTATACATTATCATAAATCTTACCATAATACTCGTCACTCATATAAATATCATTGATGAGCTTTGGGTAGAACCTAAGTAGTCTTTTCGCTAGATCTGCAAGCAGGGATGTGGCGTTCAAAAGACACAAATGAAGAATGGTTTCGCCTACCGCACCTCGTTCCTGGAATAAAAATATTGTTCTGCAAAGATACAATATACTATATATACATACGTATAAGTTTGTAATCCCTTTCGAAGAAATCTAAGCTGTCCCGACTATTATCGTATTAATATATTAACCTCGAAGATTATAGATATTTCCATATTCTTTTATTTACTATGCTCACTTTTAGTAAGCTGATATATATTGTGGCGTTCCCTTTTGTAAGGCTTATATCGAACAACTGACGTTCACGCGCTAATTGATTGCTATATCATAAGACTATTGCATTCTTACTTTTAAATCCCAGCATAGTTCTCGATATCCCGAGGGATTAGCATCATACTCCTCCTGGGTGACGACTGGCCAATCCTTCTCCACGTCGAACTCCTCGTCAGGGTTTTCCATACCTCGTAGTGGTGGTAACTATAAGAGGAACATTGTTAATAATAAAGTAAAAGAGGCAAAATTGAGAGTTGTTTCATGTAAGGCCATAATTTCGAGAAAAGTGTCATCGCAGCTTAAATGTGATCATTGAGAATATTATCGACATTTATTATGAACGATAGAATCAACGACTTATTGAAGTAATAAGAGGACAGAATTACTAAGGCAAAATGTATCTAAGTGGATGACGTAGAAAATTTATTATTATGAGCATGCCATATAAGAGACCTTCCGAAACAGGGGGACACTAAATATTGTTGTAGAAAGATATATGTATATATAATTCCGAAATATATTGTATAATAAGACATATAACAGTCAGATAGACGCTATATTGAAAAAAGGTGACGTTAGGTGTATCTATAACCGCCAAGAGAGTATGACAAGATGTATGAATGTCAATGAAGCGAAAGTGGTCTGTCAGGATCGGGACAAATGGGGATCCGTGATCTCTGCCTACCCCTCTACAGGGTATCCGGCGTGATGTGTATGTATGTATATTGTATAAAAGCTCAAGCCAAAAAGTTGAGCCGCAATTTTACGTGTATACATCTATGATAAAGTTTTTACCAGTTTATGTCGCGGCCTCTCCTTATTCCTGAGTAGGACCAGATGGGATATGGGTATGTACCGGCCCTTTCCCTTGTTGTAAAGGAAGGGTTCAACCTTCATCTTGATTGCATGGTCTATCTCTGCGTACTGTTTGTTCTGTACAGCTCTCTTCATCATGTCTACTAGGAGACCACCTCCTGTGCGTAGTTGTTTATTTCAATGTAAGTATTTCATTATTACCATTATTCCTATCATTATATTTACCTACTTAATAATACTTGTAATGCAATTGGGTAGTAGTTGCATATTTATATATTATGTAAAGTCAGTAAGGTACAGTCAACGCTTAAAGTGCAGTCCCAGTAACTTTTTATAAGTTTTAAGTTTAGAAGAACATAAGACAATATTTAACATTTTAAAACTGGCGCCACTATGCATTGTCATGGCCACAATACGTTAGCGTGCTTCGAAATGAAAAATATTATCTTTTGTTCTTTTAAACTTAAACCTTATTAAATGTTACTGGGACTGCACTTTTAGCGTTGATTGTACATTACCTACTATGCTTAACTTGTAATAAAGATTATAAATAAAATAAGAAAACTGGATACTTTGGTAGGAAGAGTAATGTCACGATGAACAACAACATAGATTGAAGAAATTAAATGTTTAAAGAGGAAGTAAATAGAAAATTCGAAACATTAGATAATAAGCTTAGAAGCGTAGAATAGTAGGTAAATCATGCAATAGAAGGTTAATGAGATTATCTGCCTTCATCAACGGGAAGTGGGGGCTAAACCAATAGAAAAATATATGTTCCTTAAAGCCTTAAACCAATAATGATCTTCTTACTCAAAAATGAGTTTATAGTATATAATATGTATAATTATGTTATGTTTTCCCATGCTAGTCAGGAACGTTAAAAGAATGCTAACTAGCTGTCGTTATTCCTGACATGTCGTAGGAGGTGACTAAGAGACTAGGAGTAGATGGAATTTATTGGGCGATGGGCTAGCAACATGTAACCAATGTTCCATAAAATATCACAATCATACTATTCATGCTATTAATGGCCAAGGAGATGTTTTATAATCTCCAAGGTTCTGTCCACCCAGAAAAGGATTAAAGGACGTGAGTGTATATGTTTTTATGTTTCATATAAATACTAGCGACCGCTCCGGCTTCGCACGTGTATAAAATATCTAGCTTACTCCACTATTTAATGGATGTTATAATAAACCTATACATATAAACCTTCCTCTCGAATCACTCTATCTATTAAAAAAACCGCATCAAAATCCGTTGCGTAATTTCAAAGATTTAAGCATACAAAGGGACAAAGAAAGCGACTTTGTTTTATACTATGTAATGATGATAAACAAACCTTTTATATCGATGAGCTTATATAGTTTCTGTTCTGAAGTCCCCGCTTGCTTCTTCACTCCACTGGTGACATTGCTCTCTGTATTACCCATTTTGCTATTCTATTTATCGTCTTCTATTATTTTTGAAGTTTCTTGGATTTTAGGCTTATTTAGCAATCACATTGCCAATGTTTATTATCATGTTTTAGGCGTAAATATTAACTCACAATATTAATATAGATCACTCATTCCTCTGCTAACAGATCACTAAAGCCATACATAACAAATATCACCTATATGAAGAACATTATAACTTTGCTAAAACTGTCATAAATAATGTTTGCAATATACCGGCACAAGGAAGTATTGATCAAACCTGGTTGTTGCTAGAAGTTATTTTAGGTTTACTCTGCAGTATCGATCAATCAAACTCTGTGTTAACTGGGACGAAAATAGGAAGTAACCAAATGACAATCTGCTTTGTATCTCAATGGCACGTTATTTGTGCTATTATTAAGATTATAGATATGTTTTCGACTGAGAAATCAACTAAGAAGATTTAATAACGAAATAACTTTTTAACATTAAGAATTCACTCATATTACTCAGGATGATCTAGGCAGTAACAAGGAGGCAATCTTATAATACACGAATCCGTAAGACGATAGGCTAACCACCTGTCATCCTCATCGTTTTTAACATCCATAATCCGACATTTCTGGTTCTGTCAACCCTTTGTGTATTAAAAGGACTACAGATTCATAAGAACGTGTGAAGATGATAAATATAGAAATAAAATATATCCATGAAAGCATTGAAATAGGTTTTTTTTTATTATACCTAACTTAATTAAAATATCTTCTCTTATCTCAAAAGCAAATAAAAGGTTTCAGCCACACTCAGTAACGAAGCTCCGAAGAATAGGCCCACCATTCCACCAATGGTAACTGTAAAGAATTTTTTTTTAGTGATAGCACAGATAATATAATACTACAGTAAGGTGATAGTAAGAGATTTAGATAGAATGCTTACAGCTAGTGCTGTACTCCGCTATATATGTATAGTTGAGAGTGGAGTATGGACTAAAGGGCGATGCGTTAGCAATCTGTCTCCAATTTTCCAATATATTTATTGAAGATTTTTTTATCTATTTTATTAATATTAAAGTTAAACTCAGTTGATGACGCTCCTCTCCCTACTTGCCTATAATGAACTTAGATCAAACCAATCATCCACATAGTAATATAAATAAAGTATTATTGAAGTGATGGAACATAATGTCAAAATAGATTAAAGAACGTGAATGTACGTGTAAAAATAATAATGTGTGTACTTATGAATGTATGTAAATCCTGTGCTCGTCTAATACGGAAAGAATGCTAACTAGCTGCCGTTCTTCCTGGTATGTCGACTAAGGGACTAGTGATAAATAGAATCTATTTGGCTAGGGCGGTAGGCTAGCAACCTGTAACCAATGGTCCATTATGATATCGTAACCCCAATAATCGTGCTAATAAGTGACCTAGGAGATATTATATCCGAGGTTCTGTCTACTCCGACAGATATTAAAGGACGTGAATGTTTATGTACGTGAAAGTACTTAAGTATACGTAAATTAAACATTTACCAACTAAGTCCAAGTTACTCTTCAATATGTTCCTCTGGTAGCGAAGGGATGGTAAGGAGGGCATGCGAATGGTCACGTTCGTACCTCTGTCTGGTCCCTCTGGATTCCAGTACCTGAATATAAATGGTATGCTGAAGAGATCTACGTATATTTATTAATATTTTCATATAAATACTAATCTTCTTCTTCTTTACAGCACTAATTCGCCCACCGTAGGGCATATGCCTCTCCAATCTTCCTCCACTGTGCGCGGTTTTCTGTTTTTCCAATATTATTATTATATTAACTACCTTTATTATAATATTGGGATGCCGTTAAGTCAATAACATACCATATATAAATTTTTTTATTCACCTATATTCAATCAATGTTATTACAACCGTCCTAGTTTCGTAAAATATAACCGATAAGATATTTCACCTACTACGAATAGTCCTACAAGAAAGGTATTAAGTGACGTGAATGTATAAGTATAAATTCAGCAACTCCAGTCGCATATTTCTTACTACACTGTAAGGGTTAATAACCGTGATGTGTAGTATACAAACCAACCTGCCAATGTGTATGGTGTTGAGTTCTCCCTCTATACAGGAAGGCTCACAGTGTGTCACTTTCTTGTCACCACCTGCCTCATCGAACATCTGTTTCTGCATTTCCACTGGAAACATACATTATAATTCACGGTATATTTCAATCTTTTTTGGGGTGAATAGAGAGTCAGAGACAGGGTGTATCGCCTTGGTTAATTGTAGCTTTTAAGTTGAGATGGCATGTACATTATATTTAGGGAACTGAAAACCTGTATGTATGATTAAAACATGTATAAGAAGTATTATCTTTAGAGTTGGGCTCATCAATACATCAATGATATTAAATAAACTAACTTCATTATCTTTTTAACAAATAAGTAACTGATTTTATTATTATTGGAAAAGACTCTATTACGTGCAACTTAACATACTCATAGAACAATTTTCACAATAGATACGAGTATTTGTAGATTATCATGTGATAAATATTACCAAGATATATTCAGCTTACCCTGATGCATAAACAGGCAATTCAATCCGGTGAAATTGCAGTATCTTTCCCTATCTGGAACAACGTTGAACATGCATTAGATAAATGAGGGAAGTGCCCGCAAGTAATTTCTTTCTGAACGTAAAACAATCACTATTATAGAATTTGAACTAGCCTCTTGATACTTTAAGACTTATGTTAAGACTAATAATTAGTCAAGGTTTATAAGGACAAATAGCTCATACATACATACATTTATATAAGCAGATTAGTGCCTATAAACTATCATCACTTGAAGTAAATTAACGTTAAATAAGCGTTGAAGTAAATAAATAAGTTCTAAATTAAATACTCTACCTACGTCGTGTTTAACGCTAATCGAGAGTCCCAGGTTGAATTCTCGGTGGAGGCGAAATATATTGAAATAGTAATATATTAAGTATTTCATAAAGATACGTTGACAAGTACCCTTTACACAAGTCTTAAATGAACTTACCAATGGGCTAGTTGATTTGGTGTAACAATGTCCAATATTTTATTATCTCTGTTACGTTTAAAGTCCTCATATTCAAAAGTAAAGAGACGGTTCACCGTTCAAACCACGAAGGTCATCACATTACACACCTCTTTTCATATCCAAAGTGTTATTTACACTTACATGCAATATCTCTGACAGGATGAATACATTGACACCTGTCAAACGCTAGCTTCGTGTCACTGCTAAGCCTGCACGCTCCGTATGAGTAGACCTACAAGGAATTAACAGTTAATTGGTGCTGGTACACTATTTATTGGCGTTGGTTAGACTACGTATAGAATTATAGCGCATTGTCTTTACGCGGCTGAGGGGTTGCTGCTTCAAGAATATTATATAATATTATGTAGTTTTTAAGAGATTCGCGTTTTATACTCATGATTAAAAACTAACGGGACTTATCGCGTATGTTTTTATATAATAAAGTTTAATTCCGTCAAAAATTCTTCAAACAACTTTTAGATACCTAAATTATTATCCTCATTAAGCTAAGGTATTACTTCTGGGCTTCCTATGGGTTGCTACTAGTTGTTAGTGCATCGCCCAATTAATTCTATTGACCACATACTTGCTTGATACGATATACTAGGATCATAAGCAACTTATATAGCACTCTATTAACTTATCAAACTCAAATAAAACGTAAATAGCTTAATGAATAATGATAACACTTACAGGATACACGTAGAATTCATTTTTCAGTATCTCATCCGGGTATCGACATTCTCTCGACTTGATATCAACGTGTCTCAAAACAGGCTCATTCTCAACTTCAATGATAGAAAACAGGAAGAGTATTTGATTTTCCAAGAGCGGTTTTACGTCAAATATGAATTTTGGGGTCTAAGATATTCGTTGCTAGTTCCTCTGGACTGTGGACCGCTACCTGAGTAAAAAGGTTTGAATTATGACTATATGACATAGTCAGCTATATGACATCATGTTGACTATATGACATAGTCACCTGAAAGACAAGTGGTTGTATCTAGAGTGTGTTGTAGATTTTTCAAACATTATATTATGGATTCACTATCTCCGCAGATAGATACTTAAATGGACTACCTCACAAAGATCGTGATTGTTTCTTAAGGGATAAGGGATGATATTTCCTAGTATACTTAATAATTATTTATTAAAACGGCAAGATCTAGATTAGTCTCCATTATATTTTACATCAAAGTACCAGTCAAATGTCTTTGATATGAACTTGCCTTGGCTTCACCCAACACCCTGAAACTAATAGAGCCTGGGCCTGTCGTTAAGTTGACTGTTCGTAGCGGAGTAGTAACGGCCATATCTGAAATAACCATGAAGTTTAAGGATGCTGAAGATGAAGCTTCCATTACTAAGTTTTATCAATGACTTTGGCGATTATTGTTATTTTATTTATTACAAATTAGTTCTACCAAAACTGATCGAGATGTTATATCTTTCTTTCACGAAAGGGATTGAAGGTCGTGAGGGCCTAAAATATGCTCATTTACATATACCATACACATCAAATATAATACATGTTATTATTCACGTCGTGCATCTAACCAATGGAAAAACTCTCGATCGCTTATTATCCTTATAATAGTAAATATTTATCGAGAAAGAAGTAACATAATATGTTTCACTGACCCTTTTAACACGTAAGCCTAATGCCTCTCCTATTTAAGACTACGATCTATGACAACGGTTTCATCAAAAAGGACTATAATAACACTTATATAGTTACGTACCGTTTCTGTCTGGAATTAAACACGAAGCAATCTCCGTATTCAGAGTCCATCTGGGTGGAAATGTTTGCAGCAATCAAACTCTCTGCCGTTTATAGGAGCAGTCAGTTAATAAATCTATGCACGACTTTCGTACCTGAATAAGACAAAAAACCT